>PVIA01011768.1:0-29918 GCA_004024845.1 Tonatia bakeri
GGGAGGGGAGGGGAGGGGAGGGGAGAGGAGAGGGGTAAAAAGAGATCCTAAAGATGAGTGCAATGGAGTCAGAGATCCCAGGAGGCCTTCCAACAAATACACTTAGCAGGTTCCTTGACCAAATGTACCAGTTCCTTTGTGCAGTAGTAGAAGATGGCATATTTAACAAGACACCTTTTAGGTCAAAAACCCTATGAAAACTACAATGATATAGAAACTTTACTCCCACACAAGTAGATATGGTCTAGATTTAAGGACGAGCAGAGATTTTGGAACCCACCACATGCAATTCCAGAAATTGCATGCTGATAGAATTACTATTAGCCATCCCATAAATAAAAGAAATTATATATCATCAAGTTCCAAAGTTCAGCTACACATTTTCATTTGCATTTAGCCAACCTTTAAATTTTAAATCTTAACATATATTTTCATATTCACTGCTGATCCCTAGCCACCAATACTTGTTAAGATTTATAATGTGTGAAGACATAAGCGTGCGTGTGGGGGGGGGGGGGTGAAAGGGGTGGGAAGCAAAGGGAAAGAATAATCCTCCAGGATTAAACAGTCTGGCAACAACTTCTCACCTTTTTCTGAAATAGTCATGTAATCTCATCATCTACTGTTCTGCTCTTGTCTAGCAGGAAAATGACAAGAACCCCACCCTCAATGAGATCCAGAGCTAATGTTCAGCCCGGCAGAGCACACCTGATCCCCTTTAGAGCCCAGTTTTGTGAAATCAAGCTTGTGTGTGCCAAAATTTGTGTGTATGTGTGGGGGTGGGGCGAGAAGGGGAGAGAGAGAGGGAGAGAAAGAATTTACCTTCCAATGAGTGAGAACTCGCCCACAACACCCAGGCGCCGCATGGCACTCAGGAGGCCTCGCACTGTCATGCCTTCGCAGAAGCAGACCACCACTCTGGCTTTGGGAAGCCGCTCCCGGAGCTTGCGCAGGAGCCGGTCGAAGCTCTTCTCCCCGGCATTGCTGTAGATTTTATCCGAATGGGCGATGCAGAGGCCCTCCTGGGCAGCCAGCTCTTTGAAAGCATCCATTCCACTCTCCCCATAATTCCCTGTCCAAAAACAATCAGCAGATGTTTAAGACAACCTGGAGGCAGCAGCACCCACAACCTGGAATAAAGATTCATTGGTCACAGGGAATGGAGAGAATAGACTTGCCAAGTAATTTGTAAACATAATTGGGACAGAAGGAAGATCTAGATGGATTAAGAAGAGTAATCAAATGATCAACTCTGAAAATACGAGTAACTATCTAACTAGGGCATTCACAGTGAAACAAGTATTTAAATGAAGGACCAATGCCCTCTTTTAGAGCCATGATTAATAGTGGTTGTCCCAACATTTAGCTATGTGGGAGAGATCAGCACATTGGGGTAGGAATTAAGCAACACAGTAAGAAGGCCTGTTCATTCGAGGCTTGCTTCAGCAGGCCCTGGTTAAGAAGCAGACATTCCTGGCGATAGCAAGCCCTGCCACATTCCAAGAAGAGTGAGTAGCAAAGCAAGTAAAGCACCTGGCCAGTCTAGAATAAGCAGATAAGAAAAAAGTACAGATTTTTGTCAACATCCAACATCCTCTGATAAAGTGGTAGGGTTATGGGAGATTTGGCCTTATGGTTTGATTTTTACTTCAATGTCATCCCTATAATAAAACATAGTTTAAAAACTAAGAACTCATGGAAATCAATGAAATAAAACCAATATCACATTGTACCAGCTCCCCATCTCTGTTTCACTGATGACTTTGTTTCCTTTATAACTCTACTCCTTTCCCCAAGTTTGGGGATTTAAACACCCAGGTAGATGATTTAGTACTGTGTTCCCACAGTTTCTCTCTTCCAGTGGAAATACCCAATGCTATTTCCTTTAACCCACTTACTTATACTTTTGACTTTGTTATCACAAACATTACTAACATTTCTGAATGTTGATGTCAAACTTCCAAGTCTCTGTTTATCCCTTCTTATGTTTCAAAATCGTATATTCTAATACCTGTACTCCAGCATTCATTCCACCTCACAGAAATCTCAAATCCATGTACCTCCCTATTTTTCTTTTTATCCTCCCTCTTATTTGCCTCAGAACCCAGCTTAGATTTCATAGCCTATCTTCATCATCACTCCCTTGAAAATTATTTTAACTCCCTGTGTTTTCCTGACAATACCCTAATGCTGGTTAAACCCAAGCAATCACCTACTCCATGTTTGCACATAACATGGCTAGAAAAAATCTCATAAACCTGATGACTGGTTTTATTTATAATTCATGAGCATACATTCCAAAGGGGTATTCAGTAGTGCAAGGAAACTATACTACATCTCCAATGTAAATAAACGTCCCTAGTCTCTAACATGATTATTGTATTCTTATTTTTCTCTCTTCAAATCTCCAAACAACTGACCCTACTTCTGACTTTCATCTCAGTTGGGATCTTCACTTTGTATTTCAGTAAGCACACAGAAACAATCAGATAAAAACTAATCCAGCCATACACCACAACATCCATGAAACTGTCTCCACTCATATTCACTATCATCCCTCCTGTTGTAAACCCAAAGTGTTTCTCTTTCAGGTTAGAGCCAACTCTTGCTCATGAATTAAGTCCCATCATTTTTTGTCCATCAAAAGACTTTCTCTTGCAATTGTACCCTATCTTCCATAATATAAATTTCCCCTTCTAATGGTATCAATCAAAAAATACTCTTGGGTTCTCTGTTCCATTTGACTTGCCACCTGTTCACCACTGTTCACAGCAGTGATGGTCGCCTACGTCAATGTGCTCGCTTCACTGTCTCTCGGTCTCTTCTTTACTTTCATTTCCATCACCTCAGAACACTTTCACACTCTTCTCGTGCAAAGTCACCAATGATTTCCCTGTTACTGTACTGTATGACCCGTTCTCTGTCTTCAGCTTCATCCACCACCCGGCTGCATTCAACAGTTGGCCACACCCTTCATGAAACACTTGATTCTCTTCGTTTCTGTGACACAGCCCTCTGGGGGTTCCCTCGCCCCTCACTGACTACCCATCAATGTGTTTGCTAGGTAGTCTCGTTCTGCGAAACCTCCCAGTGTCGTCATGCCAGCACACAGCCCTGGGAAACTACCTCTTCTTCCTCTACAGTCCCACAAGTTACCCTCATTCAGTCACATTCTTTCAAACACCATCTGAATACCATGGTTGAATCTTAAATGCAGATCTTCAGACTGTACTGCTATTTGGAGCAAAAAATTAGTGCATTCAATTACTTAGCTGACATATGTATGCACTTAGAGACATCTCAAACTTAAATCTGAAATAGAATTTACTCCTCTTGTCCTTGCAAACCTGCTCCTTTTAGACCTCTTTTATTAGCAAATAGTACCACTAGCCAACAAGTTGTTCAATAACAAAATTTAGGAACTTTCTCTTCTATTGCAGATCCATTTCTGTAGACTCTATCTCTCAAACATTCTTAATCCACTAGTCTCTTTTCTTTGTTTCAATCTTTGCCACTTTAAACAAAGTGTCTTAGGTCAGGTTCCCTAAGAACATAGCTGAGATGAAAATTCTTGTTCAAATTATTATTGAAGAGAAGACAACAAGAGAATGACAGAAGAGGGATGCCAAGAAGAAATGTCACCTCAGCAAGAGATTAGCTTCAGCCTGATTCCACAAGAAAGTCCTAGCTCACAAATTAACAATATGCAGCATTGGCAAAATACAAATACATTCACTTTTGGTGAAAGCAGTTCAAAGTATTGGTGGACAACTTGGAAGCAGTTTTCAAAATTTATCAAGGTAAGTATCATATAAATATAATAGTTAAGTCAAAACAATTTTCAAAAAATATTATAAAAAAAAACCCTTAGGACTTAAATCTCAGCATCTGTAAAAGTTTCATGGGCATTGTAAAAAAAAAAAAAAAAAAAACCCTGGTAAGATTCTCCTGTATTTTTAAAAGTAAAATTTTCTTGTATCTTGTTTATAATATTTGTGATCAATTAATGTATTTGTTTTTTTTTTAATTTAATCATCTTTATGGGGCCTAACGCAGTCCAGTAAAGCCCAAAAGGAAACATTAACACATCACAAAATCTTCAGCTCCATGGACTGCGGAAACACATCAGAGTTCAAATAAAAGGAACTGACTGATTATAAGTGAGCAAACTGCAGCTGGCAGGTGAACGCCTCATCCGTCTCCAGAGACAGGCATAAGGAAAGAGATTAGATGCCTCTTTCTCACCATGAATGCAGGTTCAGGAGTCTACAAGGTGCACACATAGGCTTCACCAGCCAACTCACCCAGCAGAAGGCACTGTCAGTCTGTCACGATGGTGTTACAAGGGGAATAATTTCACTGCTAACGTGTCACCTGAGACTTCAGCCACAGAAAAACTGTTATGTTCCTTTATCACAATGCATGCAGAATAAATGAGCAAGAATATCTCAAACAAACAAAAAAATTTCATTTTTAAATCTACCGAAGACCTTAGACAAGCAGACAAGAAACAGATTCAGGGATTAGTCAAAATCCAACCCCCAACCCCTTCAGGTTATAGTCAAAGAAATAGGGCCACAAGGGGGCCGTGGCTCACCAGTCGGCGTGAAGCTTGTTCATGTTAGAACTGGAACACCTCTACCTAACTTTACTTCAATGTTGCTATTTGCTTCTCTTAATAGCAAAAAGCAATTAAACATGTATATTTTCATAATACAAAAGAGGTTTGCATAGGCCAATTCATTCTATGAATATTAATCCCAATTTCTTCATTTATATTTTGTTCAGATAGCAACTTTTATTATACAAATTCATAGTGATCATTGGAACATATTTAAACTATTTCTCTCATGATTCCTCAAAGACCCCAAAGTGATATATAACATTTCCGTGAGAGGAGCTCTCATATAGGAAGAACAACCACAACTGTACTTTTGTAAATCTTTATACTTTAAAAATTGCATTCATTAACATTATCTTGTTTGACTCTTACAACAATCATATTGTACTCATTCTAGTGACAATAGTGCTAGATACAAACACCATACAATACAAGAAGAAAACTGCCTCCAGGAAGCTTAAAATTATGTTATTTCCATTTAATAGCAGCAGAACTAATGATATGACAAGGACTAATTTAAATATCTAGTAGAGGTGCTAGGGGTTAAGAATCAGAAAAAGCCATCTAAAGAAAGTTCCACTTGTTGGTGAGGATGTGGAGAAAGGGAACTCTTGCATATTCTTGGTAAGAATGCAAATTGGTATGGCCATTATGGAAAACACTATGAGGTTCTTTCAAGTATAAAAAAAAGAATTATGCCCTGGCGATTGAGCGCGGGCTGCAAACCAAAGCATCGCAGGTTCGATTCCCAGTCAGGGCACATGCCTGGGTTGCAGGCCATGTCTCCCAGCAACCGCACATTGATCTCTCTCTCTCTCTTTCTCTCTCTCTCTCTCCCCCTCCCTTCCCTCTCTAAAAATAAATAAATAAAATCTTAAAAAAAAAAAGAATTACCACATGATCCAGTAATCTCACTACTAGGTACATACACAGAGGAAATAAAATCAGTATCTCAAAGAAATACCTGCACTCCCATATTCATTGCAGCATTGTTCATAGTAGCTAATATATGAAAACAACCTAAGTGTCCATCAATGGGTGAATGGATAAACAGAATGTGCCATCAATATGGACATGTATACACACACACACAGTGAAATACTAGCCATAAAAAATCCATTTGCAACAACATGGGTGAGCCTAGGGGACCTTATACTAAGTGAAATACGTCACACAGAGAAATACAAATACTGTATAATCTTACTTACATGTGGACATGAAAAAGTCAAACTTAAAGAGCCAGAGAGTAGAATAATAGGTAGCAGGGGGTGAGGAGTAGAAAAAATGGGGAGATGGTGGTCAGAGGTTCCAGACTTCCAGTTACAAGCAGAGTAAGCTGTGGGGACCTGATGTGCAGTGCAACGGCTGTATGGTGGTGATACATATTACATGTGACAGTATACACTTACTAATTTACACTGTATACTTAAAATTTGCTAAGAGAACATATCTCAAATGTTCTCACCATTAAAAAAGCTATCTATGTGAGGTAGTGGATGTGGGAATTAACTTGACTGGGGTAATCATTTCACAGTGTATATGCATATGAAACAATTACATTGTATACCTTAAATACATAACATTTTATTTGTCACTCATGCCTCCATCAATCCGGGGGATAGAAGACAATGTCTTTATTCTGGGTCTTCAAATACGAACAGATTTTCCACAGATAGATAGTTAGAGGGTATGTATTCTTTGGCTGTCTACCAGGTTGTGAAGAAATCACACCAGACTCAAAATAAAACAGGCAGCAAAGAGCCCACCCTCTCCGCCTTGCATCCCACTTTCATTCTGCTACTCAGGTTTTCTCTTGCCTTTCCTGGCATTGAAATATTTATTTAGAGACTTCTCTTTGCAGTCCTGGAAGATATATGAAAACCTGGCTTTTAATAAATAAGTAAAGAACTGGCTTTCAATAAACCTCTTCCAAAATAAAAGAGCCATGTAATTGTAAACACTCAGACCTGATAGAGAGCTGCATATTTGCATTCAATTAGCAAATAGTTTATTGAATTCTCAACTTTAAGAAAATCCCTGGCCTCTGCACATCAAGAGTTGCCAAGAAATATTGGACGCTGGCTCTCCCTTCAATTTGATGCATATTTACCCTGTGTCTGGCTCTGTGCTAATAGCTCACGTTTCATTTATTCATTACAATGACTCCATATGGAAGCTATAACTCCTCTTTTACAGACAAAGATATAAAAGCTCTAAGACTTGGTAAATAACTTGCCCAAGGTCATACAGGGGTAGAACTGGGGTTTAACATCTAAATTTTGTACTGTCCCCTACATGGTCCTACAGCTGTGAAGGCATGGCATCAGCATATGAAACACAGCAACAATACTAAGCCGTATAACCTACATGTGAAATGGAAAATACCATAATACTAAATTTTAGAGTAAGAGAGCAGAGAGGATCAGAGAATATCTCTTGGGAAAAATAGGAATGAAACTTGGCCTTGAAGAGTGTTTGCAAGGGATTGGTATGCAGGGTGAATGGGAGTGAATGAGAATCCGTAAAGGTATTTTTAGAGGCATTGAGTAGAGACGTCCCAATAGAACAGAAGGTTCATGGTTTAGAGAATGACACTCTATATAACGGATTTCTAGTAAAGCATCTGGCACAGCACCACAAGACTGCAACACGGAAATGTGCTGTATGTTGCTGTGTTGTAACAGATTTTATGACAGACTTCTTCACTGTTACACTGTTGCCTAAACCACAGAGGGTAAGAGAGAAAGGGAAGAGTAACATCTGGAAAAGCTTATCAAATACAAAATTAAAATTTGTCTAAAAATCTTAACTTCTATCTTACATAACAAAAAGATTTACAGAGAGTAAATCAAGACATTCTATAAAACTAGGCTTCTAAGCTAAGTCTTGTGGGATGATTTATGAGAGAGAACATAGAGGTTACAAAGAACTCCACTGTTTGTAATAATGAAAGTGTTTAAACATAATAGAAATGGACATTACTGTCCACACCAGGATGAAGTTAAGAAAGGTACTGGAAATGGAGGTAAAAATAGAACTCTCTCAGGAAAGAAAAAACAATGGCTACAACTCTGAATTTGCTAAGCTACATATCACTTTTGAAGAAGTTAGACGTGATTATTATCCAACCAAATCCACAGATTTTCATTCATGAAAGATTGATTTGTAGTATTTAGTAGCAAAGTTTCAGTGAGCAAGCAATGAAATAAAAACTTCTTAGTTCTCATAATCACCTGTATGAACTACTATTGTGTCAAAAAAACAGGCACTGGAGACCAGTTCTTACTATTTCTACTCTTAAAATATTGAGGATATATCTAAGAAAAAATCTGAGCTCCATTTGATGGCTAAAGCCATCATACTGAACCAAGTTTAAATCCTATAATTGCATATTCATATAGTATCCTATTCAAACAATGGCACTCAACATAGCTCATCCTTACATGTTTATACATTAATTATATGAAAGGAAACATTCATACAGGGAAAATATGTAGATATTTGTTAACATTCCTTAAAGAAGGAATGCTTTCACTTTGAAAGATCCACTAGTCTTATGCTGCAAACTTCTTTCATCCTTCCCTTATTTCATGCTTACAATCCTTCCTTGGTGTTCTATAGTAATCTCAGACACCCCAATAATGAAATCCTTAGGGATCCCAGGGGCCCATCTCTGTCCAAGGTCCTAAAAAATGACTACTCTGCCTCCTGGGACATTTTGGACAAATCAGATAATACCTATTTTTAAACGAATTATAATAAAGAAAGTTGCTCTCACAGTGCCCTGTGGAAACCTACTGCAATATTCAACAGCTGGAACTACAAAGAATTCTTCTTTTTGACCTAAATCCTTTACAATAAAATCTAAATCTATTTTGTCTTCATTCTCAGTAGAGACTGTGCTGGTTTGAGGTATTTTTTGTTTGTTTGTTTGTTTGTTTGTTTGTTTACCAGGGGTATGGTGCGGGGCTGGGAATGGGGAGTCCTTCTGAAAGCCACAGTTCAGCTTTCTCCTCACGAGAAACAACTTTAACATTTTTTATACTTTAATATTTTGAGGCAATCTTTTAATTTGTTTGTTTTTCCCACTTAATGCATAGAAAATGGAATGGCTCCCCAGCCTCCAACCACACACCTTCAGTCAGCTTTATGGGTCCGTCTGGTCAGTCAGAGGAGAGTGAGTCACCAATGCCCAGAGGGGCATGTAAGGGAAGTCATACGCAAGGTCAGTGAAGGAACAGCCTCACTCAGGGAAGTCATAGAGAATAAAAATAAATCACTTTGTCAGCAATTTCCCAATCCTACTTAAAATGAACCCAATTTGGACAGCTATAATGACAAATATGATGAAGGAAATTTACCGAAAATGATTGACATCTTTATGCAATAGAATTGGGATCAAGTCATATTTGGCTGTTGTCTCATCACATTCTCAGGTGTGTCTTAAAGCTGAGTGAGTGAGAGAATGAGCCTCAGGGGCAAACAATCTTGTTTGAATCCTGGATCCTGGGCAAGGAAATAAATAGCCTTTAAGTATTTTCATTTAAGCTTTGATTTCCTCTTGTGTAAAACAGTGATCATAATATGCATTTCAAAGACTTCTCATGATTGTTAAATCATATGTGTTAATGATTGCAAAGTTCCCAGATCATAGAAAAACTGGGAAACAGGGCCTGTTTTTACTCTCCACCTCTGTCTAGAGTTGTCGAGTATAAAATTGACCGTAAGGCTTTAGCTTGACCTAAAAGCTTTACATTCCATTTTTCCTATGCTCCTATTTATAAAACTCAAGCTCATGACTCTTTCTCTTAACTGCAGTGCTTCACTCTCTTGGTCACCTTGTTCCCAGGTTCTCCCTATATTATACCTTTTGCCACAGTCACGCAAAGCAACTGCTCTCCTCTTTTACTTGTGGACTGTCAGCGTTTACCCAATGCATCCAAGAGTCTACATTGGCCTATATTGAGTCTCTGTCAGAGTCTTCCTTAAGCGTCAGCCATAAATGACTCATATCAATTTTAGAGCTTTATGCATTACCCCAGTTTGTTGTTTCTCTAACTCAAATACTTCTTGATGTGGAGAAAAAGTTAAGAGAAGGCAAAATGTAGGTCGTGTAAAAATACAAAAGGAGATCATCATTCTTTCAGAAAGCAGCATTTTTCAATTTCAATTTTCTCATGGAGGAAATAGGTTCATAGGGGTAGCCCCTAGCACACCTGTCCACTCTCTCTGCCTATGTGGCATTGACTCTAGAATCAGAACTGGGAAGGTAGTATCCAGCAACAAGCTCAAAAAAAATGTACTCCAAAACACAGACACACACACACAAACTGTATATACCTTTTAATGACAATACCTGTGTTAATAAGGGTTCATTAAAATGAGCATTCTCATGTACTACCAATGCTAGTGTAAAGGTTTCCATCTTTTTTAGTGGAAAATTTGTAATATAAATGCTTCAATTTACAGTTATATATGGGGAAGGGGTGGGGAGAAAATGCAGACAACAGTAATTAAACAAAAATAAAATAATTTTAAAAAATTTACAGTTATATTTTTGACTTAGAAATTTAGTTTTCAAAAAGCAATTTCATTATTTACCAAGTTTTAGTTACAAGGATCTTCATCACGGTACACTGGAAAATATATCAGAAACAAACAAAAAACAATTGTGTTATGTTGTATAGTAGGGAACTGGGTAAATTGTTATTATTCATTTATATAAAAAATACATGCAAACACCTTCATAAATAATGTAAAATTGTATTCAATGCCACAGAATATATTTATACTATATTGTTAGATACAAAAATGTTAAAAATAGCATGTGAATTATAAAGCTAATTTTTAATGTACATTTATATATTTACTTATATAAAAAGTTTAAATAATATGTATGAAAACATTTACAGTGGTTTCTTTAGATAGTAAAATTATATATAATTATGTTTTTGTATTTTATCTTTGTTTTAAAATTATCTATAATAATCATGTACTATTTTGTTAATGAAAATGTTTGAAATAAAAATATATAGAGTACAATTTTTATCTGAATATCATGCCAAATATTATGAAATGTTTGGAAAATTCTTCCAGAAAGGAAATAAACCTCCCATAATGACTATGTAATCATTTTCTTCATAAAAGGAATAATAAAGACTAGTATTATAGTGGCTGTCTTTAAGCAAAGTTGACCACAGGCCACCTACCATTTCTTGTGATATTTACATACTTGGATGGAGAAAGTATGTGTAATATATACAGATTTCTTCTTTGAAATCTTGAAATCTGATTGATTCACTCTAATTTATTAAAGAGACAGATAGTCTCAGTTGTTTTATTTATGAGATTTATTCTGAGAGATGTAAATATTATCATTTACTGAGCTTCTGCCCTACAAAATGATAAAAATGGTTCAGAACACCTTCTCTGTTTGCTGTAAATTTTCTACAAGCCTGGGCTGCAGGCTTCACAAGGAAGCACTTCAAGTTGAGGTCAAGTTGGTTGGCCCACTGAAGTTTTTGCCCTTTAAGCAAAGGACTCAAAGTAGTGTAAATAACATCCAAATATAATTTGGGCATGATTTCTAATAGGGAATAAAGGTGCATAATACCTGTATAACCAGTTTCTATGTCTTGATATCATGAACATTATCTCATCGAAGTCAAAAAATCAAAGTATAACTTGGTCCAGGAAGAGTGAGTAACATGACTCTTACCCGATTCTAAAGCAGTAGTTTAATAAGGAAATTTTATAGAAACCTTACTATGTTTAAATTATCTTCTTTTAACTTCACTACAACCTTGTTGCCTCATTTTGCCATAATTATCTCCAGGTACAAAGGAAACTGAGATCTAAGCAAGTAATGTATCTTGCACCAAAATTGTCAGAGCTGGGATTTGAACTCAGCTGTATCTGACCCTGAAGCTCATTGCCCTTAATTACTTGTATCCAGCATACTTTGTTTCAACTTGTAGTAGTTTCCAATGTATTATCCATTCTCCCATCTTCCCTTATTAAAAAATACTCCATTTTGATTGGACTGTCTGTGCATAGCCAAAAGCACCCTACTTTCCTAGACTCCCTTGCAGCTAGAGATGTGGAAGTGACCCAGATCCAGACAATAAGATATAACCAGAAGTTTCCAGGTGAATCTTCTTGGAAAATTTTGAAAAGATCAGATGGCAGGAATGCTTCTTAGGCCTTTGTCCCTTTTTTCTTTACACCACTACATATACCTGAGCCTGGCAGTGCAACAGCCAACCATGGTGTTACATAGTGAGGGCAAATATGAGGATGAAGACACAGGAAGGCTGAAGGGGCAGAATACAAAACAGCTCAGATACCTGGTAGCATCACCATCCCATATTCTAGATCTGCAGTGCCTTCCCTTGGATGTCTTTCTGCATGAAATAACTGAATCCCTGCCTGCTAATCCACCATTAAAATGGTTTTCTATTTTCAGATGAACATATTCTTGACCCTGTATAAGACACTTTACCATAATAATTCCATCGTGAAAGCCTGAAGTCTTGACTCTCTCTAACTAGCTGTGACCTTGATCTATCATTCTGTCTTCTTTGATCATGCTGAATGTATGGGGTTTATACTAGGAAATCTTTTAAATTTCCTTATAGCATGAGCATTTGGTGATTCTAGAACAATATGAATCAGCACTCTTTCATAATCTAGAGCTTCATGTCAAAACATATATTCTCTGTACTCAGAGTAAGCATCTGCTTAGCAATATTTTTTTCAACAGCTTTTTCCTTCCCCCACCTGATTTTGTACAAGTGTATTACTGTAGGGGAGGAGAAAGCATTTATTGTGTAACCATTTAAAATGTATCTCGCCTGCAGGGTTATTTTTACCAATACTAACTTTGAGGGATAGAGTTACTGAAACAAGGGAACAAGACACTGTCCTACAGAAACAGGCAACATAAGAGAAAAGAAGGCCACTTACAGAGCAAATGCATTAGGTGAATCTGCAGTAATAGACATACTGTCCAGCATCATTGGGCAGATACTCAGCAGGAGCCAGCTCTTTTCTTACCCCCTCCAGTGGCTGATTTTAGCCACAGTTTGCTCAGTGGAATTAACCCAACCCTGTTACTAAGCTCTTGGTCTCTCCCCATTTAACCCCACTTTTTACATCTTTTATATCATCAGTAAAAAAAAAATATCTATTTAATCAAGTAAAAATAGAATTTATCTAGGTCAAAAGGAAATTAGTCTATGGAGAAAAGATTGCCTTTAATTCAAAGGACATGAGAGTCTCTGGCAATAAATGTAGTGCATTAAAAGCCCTTGGATTTGGACCTGTGAAATCCAACTGGGGCTTGGTTCTGCCTCACTCTATGACCATGTACAAGTTCTTGGACAGCTCTGGTTTCCAGTTTCCTTATGTGTAAAGTGAAGGGGTTGCTTTACCGGATAATAAATGAGATCTCTTACTCTGGGGCCGTAAGGCTAACCCTGGTTTTCTGCATTGTGGTAGAAGGTCCATTCCATGCCTTTTTGCATTACAGAGTCTTAGTGTGACCTATGTTTCACTTGAATTCAGGTTACACTGAGTCTTCCAATAGCTTTGCCAATACTCTTGGAGTAATACCATTTGTTTATAGTACAGGTAGCACTGCAGGATGGTGAGAAGAAGGCCCTCTGGAACAAAAGCTTGGATTTGCTAAAATTCTGGCTCGCCTATTAGTTAGCTGTGGGACTTTGATCAGTTAAGCTCTCTGTGTTTTGATTCATATGTAAAATGGAAATAATAGTAGTAACCACCTCTTAGACTTGTAAGAACTAAATTATTTAATATATGTAAATATTAGTATATTGTCAGTACATATGAGAGTTTGTTATTTATTCAACTAACATTTTTGAGCAGTGTGTGCTAGGCACCAGAGGAGACTCTTCATATCCATGTCTCCTTTTTATCCTAAGAAACCCACACATGCTCTTTCTCATATTATCAAAAGGAAAGCTTGCATACATTCTCACACACAGCAAATGGGATAGAAGGAAACTCAGCCCTTGCAGTCGAAGTCCAGAGCCCACAGTTCTATTTGACATGCTATAGTGTCCAGGCACATGAGTATGAGCCTGTAGGGATGAGTCAGACAGGTCAAGGAGATCACAAGGAAGGGTGACAGGCTGTGTCTATGTGTGAGGATGAGCAAAGCAGAGTCAATGAAGTGTCAACCAAGAACACAACCAACAAAATATTTCTGGGCATTTAATTTGCTCCTCAGGCCAAGGTAACTAAAATAAGCTTGAATATGATGCTATTAACAATGCAGGCAAAGACCTCTCTAGCCCAAGATGCCTGCTTTACCAATTCTGCCACTAGCAAGACATGACTTCTCTCTTTTAAAAGAAAAGAAAAATGCTCTTGAGAGAAACAGCCCATTAAAACCCTGACATCTTAATCTCCTTTGGTTTAGCAGAACTTTCTGAAAGCAGTGGACAGCTGGGGAATCCTGATCTATGGAGTTGTCATTCTGCAAAGCTGAGCAAAGCACAGAGGACAAGAGTTTGTCAATTCCACAACATACTGGGTCCTGGGTACTTTCATCCTTGGGTCATTTACAAACACCTTTTAATGGTGAATAGTTCCTTACATCTATGGTTTCAAAATCTTCACAGTACACTTCCACAAGAGGACTACTGAGAGGAAACTGAGCACTTAATAAGATCATAAGTGAAGATGGTACAATTAATGATAATGCTAGGGTCAAAATATATGTAAATAAAATATAAAGGAAGAGTTTCCAAAGAACCTGAGTAGAAATCTCCCATAGGAAACTTCCCTCATTTCTATATGCTATGTGTTTTCTCATCACTACAATTAATACAATATATAATTTAATTAATAGCTCAAAAATAAGAATGGTCCTGTTTCCCATGTTAGCATTAAGTTATCATTTACTTTCACCAGTAAAAGCTAAGAAAGAAAATATTATTTCTGAAAAACCCACTACTGGGAAGCAAGTATTTCAGATAAGCCTGGGCTATGACATTGCAGGATTACATTTCCTCTGAGCTTCCTTCCAATTCCAAGAGTTTTAAATTGATGACCCACACAGGAACTGTTGATTAAGCTCTTCTGGTGACACCTTGCCAAACTCTGTGGCTGCTAAATTACAGACCTCCAATATCTTTGACTCATTACAGAGAAATAAGAGCAGAAATGTGGAAACTCAACTAAGCAGCTCTCTAGTTTCCAGTTTTCCCACTATCGTGAGGAAACATAGAAATATAAGTATTATATCCTATGAATGAATGTAATCTCTTTGTTGTTCAATACCTTCCAGTACACATAAACCACATAGAGCTAAGCCCTTATGGGCAAATGGGTGGAAGAGAGTCTATGCACTAAATAAACTCAAATTTCTGAAAGAGTCACACATGCAAAGAAATAGTCATAGATGGTGCTCACATGCAGACCAGAGGAGGGGGTATCTACACACAGTTGGGAGGGAGAAGAAAGTCTTCTCCAAGGAAAGAAATGAAGAAGCTAAGTCTTTTGATTCTGAATGATCAGAAAGTAAGGACATTTAAACTGTATCTTACACCTATGTCTATTCCATGGACCCACACTAATACGGGAGCAATTATCAGCCTTTGCTATTAAAAAAAGGGAAGAAAAACAAACAATAAAATGTATGACAATTTCAAATACACACCTATACATATACAGACACATACATGCATATACTTTTATGTGATACATGAAAATAAAAAAGCTGTCTGTATGGAAGCTAATTTAGATCTATTTTATATGTCCATTAAAAAATGAAACTATTTTATTTCCTTACTCTTTCTCACCTACAACCTATCGATTCCTTAATGTGTGTTGATTTATTCATTGCCATTACCTCCATCCAAGTCTTCATTGTCTCTCTCTCCTTGACTCTTGCAACCAGTCTTCCATGTGTTCTCCCCACATCCATTCCTACTCCTCTCCAAATTATTCTCAACCCATTCTCTATTATGGTTATCTTGAACAAAATTGGATCAACTTGCATACTGGCTCATATCTCTTTAGTGGTGTCCCCTATACTTAGGATAGAATCCAAAATGTGTATGTTCCTGGTGACCTCCATCCTCCCTGCTGTGCCAGTCTCATTTCTTGCCACTTCACCAGTTCACCTCTGCAGTCAATTGGACTCCTTTGCATTTTCAAATGTGGAAGGCTCTTTGCTTGCTCAGGGCCTTCACTCATCTGCTTCCCTCTGCTTTTGCCAGACTTATATCAATTCATCATTAGGTTTCTCCTTCTCAGCTCTGTCTCTTACTCATGGAGGTCTTCCCTAACCATTAAATATAAAGCAGCTCTGACCTTGGCTCCATCCCTATATCCCATTTATTCCCCTCATGGGACTTATGGTGAGATATGGATAAACGTGCAATCATGCATTTATTAATGTGGTGATTTGATTAATGTCTGTGTACGGCCTGAGTATGTGCACTTAGTGAAGGCAAGGCCCACATCTGTATCACCTGTGTCCATTGCCATGCCTGCGTAATGTTTCAGCTTCATCACTCTGTAGCTGACTCCTGAGCAATCCCTGACCAATTCAGGCAGCAAATACATGGTCAGTTTGCTTGATAAAATCTTTCTCTTGTTGGAAAGTGATTACACTGAGTTTCAAGTACTGGAAGAATTCAGGAGGTATGCATCCTGCCCTTTCACATACTATGTAAGTGGTGGCATGTATTTTCTGCATTTGATTTGTAAATGTTGACTGTATATAACATTCTACATATAACACTTTATATGTAACATTCACACTTGGGGGATCTTAGATGTTACCTTCTATGACTCTCATTTATAAATTATGTCCAAAAAAATAGAGAAGCCTGGCAAAGGTCACAAAAAAAGAAGTTCATGACAGTGCCATATGGAAACCCAGGGCTCTAACTATGCTCTTTCCACCACATAACCACACAAAATAGAATTCTAGGTTACTATCCAGTACTCTACACACACACAAGAAGAGATATATAGCAGGAAAAAACAGTCTTGAAATCTACTTTGAGATTACAATATTCTGGGTCAGCAGGGACAAATCTGTTCTGAGCCACTACTCAATAAAACGATTTTTAAAAAAGCATGCTGTCCTCTCAGTTCCCAAGTTCTAATTGATTAAATACACATCTAGAAAAGTAGACAGTGGCTCTGGCTGGCGTAGCTCAGTGGATTGAGCGCAGGCTGCGAACCAGGCATCGCAGGTTCGATTCCCAGTCGGGGCACATGCCTAGGTTGCAGGTCATGTCCCCCAGGAACCACACATTGATGTTTCTCTCTCTCTCTCTCTCTCTTTCTCCCTCCCTTCCCTCTCTAAAAATAAATAAATAAAATCTTAAAAAAGAAAAACAGACCTACAAATATTAAAAAAAAAGAAAAGAAAAGAAAAGTAGACAGTGTTTAACTTTTCCAACTCAGGAAACATTATGTAATGTCTTTATGCATTGAGTTATGATGGAGCTAACTATCTTCCAGGGAAAATAGTAAACCTGCTCCCAGAGAGCTAAGATCTCCCAGTTTACTTTTGTTAGGTTGGGAGACAAAGTGCAAGAACTTCTATCTGAGGTGCCTCAGTGGTGCTAATAGAGTTCCATTACAAGAAGAGTTACTTAACAAGGAAAGTTGAAGATCACTGAGAGTAGATAAATTTTTGTGCATATGTTTATTTCCTTCTTATAATTAGAAGCTAGTTCAGGGGGATCTAGCTGAACAAACACACCTCTCTGCGCGTGCGCGTGCACACACACACACACACACACACAATACAGCCTGAGCTTGGATACAATCCCTTGCTTCTTAATATTGAGCTCCCCAAGAATTAGTTGCCTCCTTTTTAAGGGTTTTCTTGGTGAAACTAATGATGATTTAATACAGAAAATGAGATTCTGTAAAGCTGTACCTTCTGGAAATAACTTTATTATGAGTAAAATAACTTTTTTAAGGTATATTTTATTGAGTATGCTCCATCCTACAACCCCCAACCCTCCAGCACTCACCCCCTCCTAAGGTTGTGTCCATGGGTTGAACTTATAAGTTCTTTGAATTCTCTGTTTCCTATACCATTTTTGACCTCTCCCCATCTATTTTATGCCTACCAATTATGCTACTTATTCCCTGTACCTTCCCCCCTATTCATCCCCTCCCCTTCCACATTGAAAACCCTCCATGTGGTGTCCATTTTTCTGATTCTGCTCCTGTTCTAGGTATTTGCTTAGTTTTTGTTTTCATTGTTTTTCTTTTTTTTTAGGTTCTTTTGTTGATAGTTGTGAGTTTGTTGTCATTTTACTGCTCATAGTTTTTGATCTTCAATTTCTTAGATAAGCCCCTTTAATATTTCATATAATAAGGACTTGGTGATGACGAGCTCCTTTAATTTTACCTTATCTGGGAAGCACTTTTTCTGCCCTTCCATTCTAAATGATAGCTTTGCTGGAGAGAGTATTCTTGGATGTAGGCCCTTGCCTTTCATGACTTCAAAAACTTCTTTCCAGCACCTTTTTGCCTGCAAAGTTTCTTTGGAGAAATCAGCTGATAGCCTTATGGGAATTCCCTTGTAGGTAACTATCTCCTTTTCTCTTGCTGTTTTTAAGAATCTCTTCTTATCTTTAATCTTGGGTAACTTAGTGATGATGTGCCTTGGTGTGTTCTTCTTTGGGTCCAACTTCTTCAGGACTCTCTGGGCTTCCTGGACTTTCTGGAAGTCTGTATCCTTTGCCAGACTGGGGAAGTTTTTCTTCATTATTTGTTCAAATAAGTTTTCAAATTCTAGCTCTTGTTCTTCTCCTGGACCCCCTATAATTTGGATATTGGAATGTTAAAGTTGTCCCAGAGGCTCCTAAGCTTCTCTTCATTTTTTTTTTTTGAATTGTTATTTCTTCATTCTGTTCTGGTCAGATGATTCTTTTTTCTTTTTGTTCCAAATCATTGATTTGAGTCCTGGTTTCCTTCCTGTCACTGTTGGTTCCCTTAATATTTTGCTTTATTTCACTTTGGGTATCTTTTATTTGCTCTTTCATTTTGAGACCAAGTTCAATCAGTCTGTGAGCATTTTGATTACCAAAGCTTTGAACTCTCTGTCAGATAGGTTGGCTATCTCCTCATTGCTTAGCTCTCTTTCTGGAGTTTTGCTTTGTTCTTTCAGTTGGGTCATATTTCTTAGTCTCAGCACACTGGTCTGGTTGTTCTGGTTGACTGTTTCTTTAATTCCTTGGTTGTCAGAGTTCCATGCAGTTTGATTTTCTGGCACTTCTGGTTGTTTATTGATTTTAGATTGGTTGTTATCCTTCAGGAAACAACAGTGTGAACAAAATTAATACTTTTTAAAACCAATTTTCAAAATTTTGAGCCCCAGTAGTGGTAATTGAAACTATATTGTGGTAGAATTCTCTATGACATCTATCATCCTAATTATACACTGAAGCAGCATCAGGGTTGAGTATTAACAAGTGACACTTCCATTCCTAAAATTGCCTTGTGAAATCTTATAATTTGACCACTTGAAATGTCTAGCTTGCAAAATGAATGTCTATGCTCTAAGCAATCTTTTTGTTCTGCATGGGGGAAGAAATGCTTCTGACATCTGTGACTCCAGCCTTAAGGGTCTGGGCTCTGACCAGACCATGATTCTGAGCTTATAATTGAAGTTCCTTAGACTGTTAGAAAGCCACACCCACTCAGAAAGTCAAGCTGGGTTTTTGCTGTTATAGAAGGAGACTTAGCAATATGACGGTGATTGTACTAACTACACAGGACAGTCCTGGGCTAAGTAGAATTTAAGATTTTTAACAACATACAGCTATGATCAAACATAATCCTCTAACTCAAATGGAGTGTCCTATCTTAACTAAGGACTGATTTTGAAGTTAAGCTCAAGCTGAAGCAGAGGCCATATCCTTGTCATCTTCCCAAGTTACTCTGCAGCCTCTCAGTGAACTACAGACATGCCTCAAGGAAGGTTCTGGCTTTGTTCTGTCCACAGCCTGTTCTTAGTAGGCCTCATATGGAACAGATAGTGAGTGATGTTTCATAGAAAAACTGAAATTGATTTCCTTGCCACAAACCCACACATACACACAAGGGCTTTCTTTGTCTTGTTTAATGATACAACAACACTTCCAGAAAGGAAGCCATACATCCTGGATGATGTCACTGTTAATTTAAAGCCAGTCACTGTTTCTGGAGGCTGCTTCTCATGCAGTGCAAATTCTATGAACACAGGAATCTTATCATCTGCCTTTCTTCCTGCACTACACACATACTGTTATTGGTTTAATATTAATAAGACAACAAAAGGAAAATTCCAATAAAAATACCCAAATATTTAAACTCTAAAACAAAGTAAGAAATCTGTCGCTTCAAGTCTGTCACTTCTGAGGGTGTTATAAATGGCTAAATATTTTATATTTGCCTGAAACCATCGGGGAAAAACTCTTCACACCAACATTTATTCTCAAAATTTAGTAAGTTTCTGGGGACCACAAGTAAAGACTCTGTGAATATGCAAGGAAGTCGGGCTATATAATGTATCTAAGGTGCCTCACAGCTTCACCATCCTCTGATTCCATAACGAAATACAGGGCATGACCAAAGATGCAGGTGCAGGGAATAGAATGAACAGAGTATAAATGAAAAGAAGATTCTCAGAAGTTAACTTTGGAAATACCAGATAACTCCATCAGTAAGGTCATTTATTAAATCAGTTTTGCAGACTACCCAGACATACATTAACTGTGCTAAAACTGAGGTATTATTGTTTTTAAAAATTCCCCAAAATTTTCTTCAAAAAGACTTAAATTTGGATAGGGAATTTATAATTCATAAAGCACTTTCATGTATATGATCTCATTTTAGTCCTGAAAACAATTTTGCTATTAGGGATTTTGCTCTAAGAGTATGTATGGGCTCTAGGGACCTGGGTGCAAATCACAATTTCGCAGAATTCTTGGTGATCTAAAACTCATTTTGCCTCATTTTTCTCATCTGTGAAACATAGACAATAACAATAACTATCTGAGTATCATGGTGAGAAATTAAATGAGGTAATATATGTATGTAAATCACTTAGCACTTGTTGCCTATTAAGCATTCAGTAAATGTGTGCTATTATTATCCTTGTGGAAGATTGCATTTACCAAAATTGATGACATCAATTTATTCCATCATGTGTTCTTTTTAAAATTTGTCATTGTCACTCCTCCACTGAAAAAGAGAATATGTGTTCTCTACCCTTGAAGTGACGCTGAATGACTTCTGAAGCTAAGTCATAAATGTGATAAAGCTTGACCCAGCTATTTGGGGATACCTACCCTTGAAAACCAGCCACTGCACCATTAGGAAGCCAATCATACACATGGACAGGCCATTAGAGTTGTCCCAGCCACTAAATTTCAGGGCACTGAATCTTGCCAAGATCACATACCTTTAAGAGGGAGCAAATGAACTCAGATATAGATTTCCTGATTCCATATCATGTTCTCTTTCCACAAATTAAAATTTGGAAAGCTCTTCTACTCAAGAAAGTTCTGAGCATATGTCTCGCCCATTGTCACACTGGAGGTCAATTGCATCCCGTCTCTGATCATTTGAACCCAGACAGCCTTCTCACCCACCACATCACAGGACCAACACCAGCCACCTGCACAGACGACAGCATGTGCATCCACTGGGACTCCTGAAACAGGGTTTTTTGTCTCTGTGTTCATCTTCTCCTCATTTACCTACGAGCGTAGATTCTCTTTTGTGACTTCTGAACTTGGGCTAATCATGCACCAATAAGGTGTCACTCATTAGGCCATCCCCTGAAGTTCCAGGTACACCAGAGCCTCTCTATTAGTTCTGGCCTGTAGATGCTTCAGTTGAGCCCATGGGTATCCCGCCATTTCTTTCCACGAAAATAAGTAACAATAAATCCACATCCAGTAATATGATGTTGTGAAATGTCACTATGCTGCTCAAATGAAAATTAATGTTAACTTCTGTGCTGACAAAAATTGAATATGAAGCTGATGGAGCTGTAAGCATGAGGGCCACTCATTCCCGTAGTCCTTCCAAGGCTCTGGGAGCAGCCACAGCGGTGTACTTACAAACAGAGCTTCTTATTAAATTTCCCAAGTGCAATATAATTTTGTTATTCTTTTTCCTAAAGAAGGCCTTCCACATCACACCCCACAACCTTGAATCTGCCCCTACTCCAAGATCGGATTAGCAAAATGGACCACACTCTGCAGCCATTAACTTCTATTTCTGTAAGAATTGTTATTGCGTGACCTTGAGATATAAAACAGTTTGACAAAAGCAAATTTAAAATAATTTCTTCAGAGTGAGCTTAAGACTTTCTTCAATGGCAAAGTTTATTGGAGCTTCTCAAAGTAAGGAATAAAATTAGAATTTTAATAACCAAATACATAAGGAAATCTATCTTCTCTCCCTTAATGATTACAAGTTTAAGTGTTATAACAAATTAAACTAATGAGAGATTTAGAGGAATGCTCAAGGATTGGAACACTGTTGTATGATAGAAGAGTATGAAATAAGACAACTCTTTAGTTCAGAGAATATTTTCATGCCCTGTTCCACTCATTTAAAAAAAAATGAAGTTGGATTCAATTTAAACCAATAGAACTAATCAAATGTTTCAAGGTTAAACTGCATGCACATTATGTTAGAAAAATATGTGTATATTTCTATATAAACACATATATGCCAAAAGGATGTAGGAAAGCAATATTTCCCAAAAGATACAGGAAAGCAACATATCAAAAAAGTTACAGTAAATACCTTTTAGTGATGAGAATTTTCTTTCCTTTATATTCCCCTCTATTTTATAAATGCTTTATAGTGAATGTGAACTATGTTTATAATCAGAAATAAAACATAAACACTCATTGTCGAGAATGCCTTTATGTCAAGTGGTGCTTCAAACACAGTCATGTTTACATTCAGTTCAGGCTGCATTAAAATTAATTTAGTTTCCCCAATTTGGATCACCTTTTGATCCCTCCATTCTAAAAAACCTTCCTAGGGATCTACACAAAAATATAAAATAGCAACTTTTTGAAAATAAGCTTTATTCTTCTCTCATTTCTGGCTATAATATAACTAGAGATAGATATAAATATATTCTTCAGAATTAAAAAAAGTCAAATTAAACAAAACTGATTAGAAAACAATTTGAACTTTAACAAGCTAGGACAAGTACTCTCATCAGTTCAATGAAATCATGAGTTTGATTTCACATAATGTTTTGATTTCCATTACTTTTAAACATTTTCAGAATAGCCTGCTTCCTTCAAGAACCAGGTGATAAAATGAAGGGGTAATTTCCTGCTAATTAGTAGTCTGAGTAAGTGAATTAGAAAAAAATTGGGAACATACGCAAGTTTGATAAGCAGTCACATAAATAGCAACTCAAAATTGAGAAAAAGGGAATAAAATAAAAGAGCTCAGTTGCTTAAAGAAGCCATTAAAGCCAATAAAGACAAATGTATTGTCTTAGCCTGGGGTAAACTCAAAATACAGCCTAAAACTCTCAATTTGTAAGTTATACATTCAACCTAATAAAGTAATAACAAAAATAAAGAAATACAATAATGAAAAGAGAAGAAATGAAGACACAGGAGAAGGGAGGGGTTGCAGGAGGAAAGCAAGGAAGGGAGGGAAGGAAAGGAAAGGAAGGAAGCAAGGAAGAAAGAAGGAAGGAAAAATTATTCCCATAGTCTAAATACCAGCGGTACCACAATAATTTTTTTATAAATGGCCAAAAATGGCCAGAAAGGAGAGAAAATAAAGTCATATATAATGTCAATTAGAAGGGTTCCAAGATGGTTGCATAGCTGAAAGCTCCATCCACTTGTTCCCGGCCCAGATCAGTCTCGTGGCTAAACCACAGAGCAATCAGCTTGAAAATCCAGATGAGTGTGAGTGAGTGTGTGTGGACAAATGTGCAGGTGTACAAATGCCTGTCCTCCTACAAGAGCACTTGGGGACAGGTTCTTCTGGCAAAGCTACTACTGCTGCCACTGTAGCCCAGTGCTACTGGCTGTGCAGATTTGGAGAAGAAGCCATTTTCCGGAATTTGCAATATCCTCCTTGGGAAGAAGCTGTCAGAGTAGCTGCAACTTGGTGCCTGGACTTGTCTCTGTGATCTCCATGCCCACCAGGCTAAGTTGCACACCCCACCGCAGCTGAGAGCCAGAGCCCAGGGGAGCAGCAGTGCTTGCTGAAGAGGGGGCAGTAGCCTCCCCAACCCTGGGCCCTGCTGGAATTGGGAATGGGACAGAGTCTGACTCAGGAGGCTGCAGATCGGCTGAGGAGCTAGGAGTGCCAGGGGTGGAGAGCGGCAGCTGGGGTGGCAGTGGCAGCAATGACTGCAACTGGAGTGCAGCAGCAGGAGTGCAGTGACAGGAGTCCAAGACTGAGACTCAGTGGAAGAAGTGGCATGAGTGCCCCACCACTGTCCCATGCTATAGTTTTACTGCTGGACTCTTCCCTTCCCTCCCCTTCCTCATCCCATCAGGATGGTGTGAGACTTAAAAGAAGATGTTGCACACAGGATATATGCTATTGATTTTGGAAGTGAAAGGGAGAGGCATTGGTGTGAGAGATGAGAGTGGATAGATGGCCTCCTGTACATGCGCTGACTGGGGACCCAACCCACACCTGGAAGCCCTCTCAAGGCAGAGTCCAGCATGGTAGGGGCTAAGCCCTTTAGCCAGATGGGGGGAAGTTCCCAAATGGGCCAATGAAAAATCAGGACTTAAATAAAACAGAAGAGTCCACATAACCCACACGAAGGACATTCCTAGAGCACCCAGATCAGGAGAGCAAGGAGTCTGCACCATGGGGGCTCTCTACCCTAGGGAGAGATGAAAACTGCTGGAGATAAACCCATAATCTTTTTTTCCCTTAAAAGGGCAAAGCACAGGTTATATGTTTGCTGCTACCCACCTTGGACCCCAGCAAAGGGAAGGTGGTGTAGAGTGAAGTTGTGCAAGGGGAGTCTGGTGTGGGAGGCATAAGGGAGAGTCTTAGAGGTGTGGCTGTGAGATTTGGGGGGTCCAGATATACCTGAGCTATGTAGCAGCCATCTTTCTTGAGAAGAGCTAGCTCCTCCTAGGGGGAAATCAATTACCTTACCCTGTGGGATACTGCTCCACCCACCCTCTGGAAATCTCCTTGCACAATCTCTGAAATCCTGTTTGCTCCGCTCAGCAACTTTTTTATGTGTTCTTTTTCAGTTTTATTCTGTCTTCATGTTCTGTTTTGTTTCTTTTCTCTTCTCCCATCCTGCATCTTAACCCTTGCTGAGGAGAGAGCAATATGAACAGACTCAGGGGTCATCAGAGACTGGGGTTAGGGCACAGTCAATCTATACATTATCCTGGAAAATAGACTGGTGCTTGCCTGTCACTGGAGAGCCACAGAAATACCCTTCTGGAGTCTGGCAGACAAAAACTGGGGCTCTGGAAGCCTACTAAGGGTCCTACCAAGCCAAGTACAGGGAAATAATTCTGGACAGATTCAGACTAGTGGCTTAGAGAAGGGGGAACACACCCATCATCCTCCCTGAAGTCTGAAAGCACCTGCCATGGGTGATGTAGGAATCACAGCCCTCTGTTTCCATCAGAAACCATCTCAGAAATAGCCAGGTAGGTGACTTGTTGAAGATTGACAGCAGGCCAGCAGGTAATAACAGGCAGAGGTGGTTCTTGTAGCAATGTGGGACATTTGCTGACACACCCCTAGACCCAGTGCTGATAAAAGCCAGCTTTGCATAGCAGCCTGGCTTACCCTGGGAGCAGCCAAGCCTGGAGGAATCAGTGACCAGCTGTGAATTGCCAGTGGATTTGAAAAGGGAGCCCAGGACAAAACATGGACAGCTCCTGTCATTGGCTTAACCCAGACTCAGATATCAGAGCAGTATCCAAAGGGAGAAACAGGAAAATAAGACCTAAACTGTGCTTAGAACAATATACTTGGCTCTGTTCTCATTATATTAGCTATTTTCTTTTTTTGTAGACTCATTATTTTTCATCTATTTTTCTTTTATTTTTGGTGCTCTAATTTTTCTTTCATATCTCCTATTCTACTCTTGTCTTTGGTTACTCCACTGTTCCCCTCTTCTCTCATTTTATTATATTTGTTACTTTTTCTGTGTTTTTTCCCCCACATTTTCATCTTTGATCTTAACAAGTAGTAGTTCTCTTCCCCTTCTCTTCTCATAATCACTTTTATTTTCTTTGGTCTTCTCATATTAATTTTCCTTTTCTCTTTTCTCTACTATTCTATTTCTCTTTCTGCTTTTAATATTCTTTGCTCTCTTGTTGTTGATATTGTGTGGTGATCAAGGAGAAGTTGCTTGCTTTAGTGTTCTTTTTGTATTGTTTTGCTTTGTTCTTCTAGCACCTACACAACAGCATACAACACATGGTAGAGGCTGAGCCTCTTAGTCAGCCATATGAAGACAACTTCCTACCAACAAACAGGCCAATAGCAATCAGGACCCAAATACAACAGAAGAATCCACAAAACCCTCACAGGGAACATTCCTAGGCCATATAGATCAGAAGATCAAGAAGTTTAAACCACTAGGCCCACAGGGCTCTTAATGCACAAGACCACTCCCCAAGACAGAAAGTCAAAGCAAATCAATCTATTACACAGAAACAAACACAAAGAGACAACCAAAGTGAGAATACAAAGAGACAACCCCCAAACAAGACAAGGGAGGAATCTCCAGAAAAAGAACTAAGTAAAATTGAGGCAAGCAATTTATGAGACATAGAGTTCAAAGTAATGGTTATAAGGATGCTAAAGGAACTTGGTGAGAACTACAAGGAACTTAGTGGGACCTACATCAGCATGAGAAAGGACATAAAAACCTTGAATAAGAACCAGGTAGAAATGTAGAATGCAATCTCTAAAATAAAGAACACACTAGAAGGAATTAAAAGCAGACTAGATGAACCAAAGGATAGAATCAGAAAGCTGGAAGACAAGATAGGAAAAAAACACACAATCAGAGCAACAAAATGAAAAAAGACTCAAAAAGAATGAAGACAGTTTAAGGGAGCTTTAGGAAAACATGAAACATAACAATATTCAAATCATAGAGATACCAGAAGAAGAAGGAAAGGAGTAAAGGATAGAAAATGTGTTTGAAAAAATAATGACAGAAAACTTTCCTAACCTGGTGAGGGAGAATGTCATGCAAGTCCAGGAAACACAGAGGGTCCCAATGAAAATGAACCCAAAGAGGCACACTCAAAGACACATTACAATCAAAATGGCAAAACTTAAAGACAAGGAGAGTATCTTAAAGGCAACAAGGGAGAAACAGCTAGTAACATACACCAGAACTCCAATAAGGCTATCAGCTAATTTCTCAACAGAAACACTACAACCCAGAAGTGATGGGTATTATATATGCCAAGTAATGAAAAGCAAGGACATGCAACCAAGACTACTCTGTCCAGCAAGGCTCTCATTTAAAACAGAAGGTGAAATAAAGAGCTTCCCAGATAAAAAGAAGTCTAAAAGAGTACATCACCAACAAGTCAGCACTGCAAGAGAAGCTAAAGGAACTGCTTCAAAAATAAGAAAGAATAAAAGAATAAGAATAAGAATAAGAATAAGAATAAGAATAAGAATGAGAATGAGAATGAGAATGAGAATGAGAATGAGAATGAGAATGAGAAGGAGAAGGAGAAGGAGAAGGAGAAGGAGAAGGAGAAGGAGAAGGAGAAGGAGAAGGAGAAGGAGAAGGAAAACAAGGAGAAGAAGAAGAAAAGAGGAGGAAGAGGAAGGGGAAGAAAGAGAGAGGGCAGTGGGGAACACAGGTACAAAGGGGAAAAATGGCAATGAATAAGTACTTATCAATAATAACCTTAAATGTAAATGGATTAAATGTTCCAATCAAAAGACATAGGGTAGCTGAATGGTAAGAAAACATGACACACATATATGCTGTTTCCAAGAGACGTGCCTCAGAACAAAAGGTATACTCAGACTGAAAGTGAAATGATGGAAAAAATATTACATGTAAATGGACATGGAAAAAACCTGAGTAGCAATACTTGTATCAGACAAAATAGACTTCAAGACAAGGCCATAACAAGAGACAATGAAGGTCACTCCATAATACTTAAGGGAGTAGTCCAACAAGAGGATATAACTATTGTAAATATATATGCACCCAATATAGGTACACCTAAATATATTTTAAAAAATACTGGGAGACTTTAAGAAAGAGATAGACAGAAATAATCATTGTAGGAGATTTTAACACACCACTGTCGACAATGGATAGATCTTCCAAACAAAAAATTTATAAAGATATTGCAGAATTGAATGACACTCTAGATCACATGGACTTAATATGATTATAGAACATTTCACCCCAAAGAAGCAAAACACACATTCTTCTCAAATGCATATGGATCATTCTCAAAGATAGACCACATGGTAGGACACAAAACAAGCCTTAACAAATTCAAGAAAATTGAAATCATGCCAACCACTTTCTCAGATCACAATGGCTTGAAACTAGAGACCAACCTCAAGAAAAAAAAAACTTAAAAATATTCAAATACATGGAAGCTGAATAAAATGTTCTTATAAAATCAATGGGATATTAATGAGATGAAGGAAGAAAGCAAAAAGTATCTGGAAACAAATGAAAATGAACACACAACAGCCCAAAACCTATGGGATACAATGAAGGCAGTCCTGAGAGAAAGTTCTTAGCAATTCAGACCTACCTAAAGAAGATAGAAAAATCTCAAATAAACAATCTAACCTTACATTTAAAAGAACTAGAGGAAAAACAACAAAGCCCAGAAAAAGCATAAGGAAGGACATAATCAAGATCAAAGCTGAATTAAATGACAGACTAAAAAAACAATTCAAAAGATCAATGAATCCAGGAGCTGATTCTTTGAAAAGATAAACAAAATTGAAAAACTGTTAACCAGACTCATCAAGAAAAAAAGAAGGATAACTCAAGTAAATAAAATCAGAAATGAAAGAGGAGAAATAACAACTGATACCACAGATATGAAAAGAAAGGATAGTAAGAAATTACTATGAATAACTATATGCCAAGAAATTGGACAGCCTGAGCAAAATGAATAAATTTCTAGAAACACACAATCTTCCAAAACTGAATCAGGAAGAAGCAGAAAACCTAAATACACTGATAACAACTAGCAAAATTGAAGCAGCAATAAAAAAAACCTACCAACACAAAAGCCATGGACCAGATGGCTTCACAGGTAAATTTTGCCAAACATTCAAAGAAGAACTAACACCTCTCCTCAAACTATTCCAAAAAATTCAAGAAGAGGGAAGACATCCAAACTCTTTTCATAAGGCCAGTATTATCCTAATCCCCAAACAAAGTAAAGACACAAGAAAGAAAGAAAACTACAGGCCAATATCTGATGCTAAATGTAGATGCTAAAATTCTCAACAAAATACTAGCAAACTGAATTCAACAATGCATTAAAAATATCATACATACACCCTAATCAAGTGGGATTTATTCCAGGGATGCAAGGATGGTACGATATTCTCAAATCAATAAATGTGATACATCACATAAACATAATTAAAGACAAGAATCACATGATCATATCAAAAGATGCTGGAAAAGCATTTGAAAAACTCCAGTACCCACTTATTAGAAAAACACTCAGCAAAGTGGGAATAGAGGGAGAATACCACAACATAATAAAGGCCATAAACAAAAACACCTACTGCCAACATCATATTCAATGTGCAAAAAACAAGTGTTTTCCTTAAGACTGGGAACTACACAAGGGTGTCTGCTTTCACCATTCCTATCCAGCATAGTACTGGATGTCCTAGCCACGGCAATCAGACAAGAAGAAGAAATAAAAGGCATCTAAATTGGAAAGGAAGAAGTTAAACTGTCTTTATTTGCAGACAACATGATAATGCACATAGACAATCCTATAGGCTCTATCAAAAAAACTACCTAATAAGTGAATTCAGCAAATTAGTAGGATTCCAAGTCAATATTCAGAAATCAAAGGCATTTTTGTATACCAACAATGAACTATCAGAAAGAGAAACTAAGAAAAAATCCCACTTCTTATAGCAGCAAAAAATAAATAAATAAAGTACTTAGGAATAAATTCAACCCAGAAGGTAATGACAGTTAAGATACAGACAATGTTCTCTGCACATATTTAATTGCCTCGATTGAAATAATACCAGTTAAAAATAAAGTTAACTGTTTCACAGT
>PVIA01011768.1:30018-42280 GCA_004024845.1 Tonatia bakeri
ATAAGTAGCATAGACAGTAGGTAGAAAATAGACAGGGGGAGGGTAAGAATAGTATGGGACATGTAGACACTAAAGAACTTATGACACATGGACATGAACTAAAGGGGGGAATGTGGGTGGGAGGGGATGGGCAGGGTGGAGGGGAGTGAAGGGGGAAAATGGGCCAACTGTAATAGCATAATCAATAAAATAAAGAATTTAAAAAAAAGAAAAAAGTTAACTGTTTCAGGCTAGGGGGTGGTAAAGATGTATTTTTATCCACTGTTTCTTTCTTATAGAAGATAATAACAGCATCTGATTTATTCCCAGGATTTGGTAAGTGGAAATAGCCAAAGGTAAGTTACAGAAGAAATATAAAAAGTCACCTGAAACATTCTTAAAGTTCAGACCTATATAAACAGACAGCAAGTTATGGCAATGTTAAAGCACTTTAAAGCATCATTTTGTCCCTAAATGATGTCATTATATTACATTATTAATGTAACTCTACTCACATCAATAATAGAGAGTTTTATCTTTTTGCTTAAATACTGAACTGAATTTCTTAAAATTTTCTAATTTCAAGAAACCTAAGCAGTTTCATCTCCCCAGAGTTCTGTGGTCATTAATGCAACCTGAAGTAGGGCATTGGACTAGACTTTCTAAATTATAAATGACCAAAGATGATTTGTTTAAAAGATAAGCAGGTATTTCAAGTTATGAGGGGGACAAAATGCTGAGTTTTATTCCTATTCACAAATATTATCATTTAGCTGTTGTAGGGTTTTGTTCATAATTATTGTTGTACATGGCCAATCCGTACACCAGAGAAATGGACAGAAATGGATGTAGTTGATACTTAGATCACAGAAATAATTGTTGCCAACAAGTGATATAAATATAAATGTTGATATAACATATACACATTTACTAATATAATATAGTGATTACTATCTCCAAAGAGATAAGGAAAATGAATAATAGAATAATAGAATCTGGAGAAATTAAATATTTATCATATTTAGAGACAATCTTTTCCAATATCAATGCAAATATTCAATGTCCTCTTTGAAGTCTACAATGAGGAAAATATTACATACATAAGTAGTCTTGATTCAAATTGCAAAATGGTAAAATGTAGTATTTTAAATTATGCTATAAAGTCTCTAGTGTTCTATATTTAAATCAATTCATTTTCTAAATAGGGATTTGCATACTATTGGTTAAAATCACTTACTATTTCAAATTCCCAAGGCATTTGCCTTTAAATTTGCAAAATGAGAAAATAGTATTGAATTTCTATGGTCATGAAGATAAAGAAAAATGTGTGAAAGTGCAGCACATTACCTAGCACTTAATATTTGAAGCAGTTACTCAAAGCTTAAACTAAAAGGCAAATAATGAGTTTTGTCAAATAAACTGTGAGGATTACTTAGAAAAAAGAAAAAACATTGCTAACCCCCAAAACTGACTTTTTCTGCTTTATGATGGATATCTGAATAATTTCTACACCCCGTGATGTCACTCAAATAACACAAGAGATTTAAAAGTAAGAATGAATCCATGATAACACTAGAAATCGGGAAGGGTGCCAGCCACAGACTAGAGCAGTCAGGGAATTCCTAGAAGATTAGTTTGGTGGTACAATCTAATAGAGCTGAACCTGTAGCACTGAATAAGCATAAGAGAAGGCTACCAAAGAAGGGAATGTTCCTCTTGGAATCTAAGAAGAACCCCAAGATCAGAGGGAGCAGGAACTGGACACACAAGTTTGTATTGTTGAACGGTGAGCTGAAAAATTACTACAGTGTTCATTGTACCTTGAGCTTATGGAGTAAAGCCTCAAGAAGAGCTCAATAAAATGGAAGATCTGCTGTAGGAAACTCATGGAAGTTACTGAGACAAATGAAGGGGTATCACAGTGCTCCTGGTAACTTCAGTTTTCTTGTGAACAAGGAGTCCCTACAACTATTAAGCAAACTCTCTAGCACTCAGGAGTATCCAACCCGTGGCCCGCAGGCAGCACACAGCCCAGCATGGCTGTGAATGCATCCGAAGCCAAAATTGAAAATTTACTTACAACTTTTTTTTTGCTGATTAGTTTTTGTTAGTGTTTGTGTATTTAATGTGTGGCCCAAGACAACCCTTCTTCTTCCAGTGTGACCCTGAGATGCCAAAAGGTTGGACACCTCTGCTAGGTAATCTAAAAGAAATATCTTCCCAGTCACAACCATATACCATCTCTCCACATAAATCTCCTCTATAGATATAATTTAAATTTATTTACTGTGGACATTATTTTATTCACTTTTGCTGGGAGACCATCTCCAGCTATCATCACTTAACCAATCTCAGCCCTCAATTATACATACAAATATTTCCAAAAAGCCAACAGTGTGGAAAATCTGATAAAAATGAAGTTAATATAAAAACTAGCAGAGTACTTTAAGATAAATAAAATTAGGATTCTTAGAAATTTTAAAAGATATCACATCCATCAAAATTATTGAGGGCACTGCGAAAAGGAAGCAATTGGACATGTTTATGGCATAGACTGCAGTACTGGTTTCATGAGAGCCTTCTTATTTCCAAAGTTAGCAAGTTGCATACATCAAATATCTAGACCTTTTGTATGCCAATCATACCTCAATAAAGTGGTTTTTTAAATAAAAACTAATATTTAAATTAAAAAATCAAATAACTATCAGGCTGATATAGACTTACAGCTAAATTCATACTCTTATCAGAATTATTATGTTATCTATATAAAGTAAAAGTATGAGTAAGGAAGAATAATATCCACAAGTTGGTGATGGAAAAACCATATGATTGAAATAATAACTCGATTCAAAAGGTAAAATAAAGCTCTATGAGGTATATATAAGACACATACAGTTTGCTGCTCACATATGTTTTCTGGAAAAAAATTAAAACAACTCCTTTAGGCTACATTGTAGCAAAATTAAAAATGAGTTCAAGAAAAAAATATAAGACGCAGGTAACAGTGCTAAAAGCAAAAATTGAGCAAAATGTATAAAAAGACACATAATTATTGATAAATAAAATATATTATGTGTAATATATAATTTAGATATATATAAAAAGATAACCAAGAAATTGAATTTTTTACTTTTAACAGAATACTGAAGAGGGGGAAGGGAAAAGAAAATAAATGTGAAGGGGGAGATACAGAGGCTGTAGATACTGACTGAGATTTGAAAGTGACAAAAACAGAAGTTAAATATGTTTATATAAATATGTTAGTAGAATGGAAATAGAAGAATATTAAAACATTTTGGATAAGAAACACAATGTAATCGTGTGACTTAAGATATTAAAAAAGTAAATAAGCAAGAAAATAATAAAAATTATAAAATGAAATAAACTAAAGAATAAATTATATAGAAGTAATCACAATAACATATGTAAATTAGATTTTTTAATACAGAAACTTTCTGATTGAATCAACAGATGTTCAAGTTACAAAAGTAAATAAATATAATGTCATGGAAAAATAAAAATAAAAAGCTACATGTATCCACTGGGCAAATACCAATAACAACAACTTTAAAAGTAGTAATAGCACTACATTAATAGCAAAGTAGGTTTATAGCAAAAAGAATTATATGGGAAAAGAGGAATATTTTATATTCCTCTTTGGAATGTAAAAGAGGTTATAATAAACATCATTTTTGGTCCAAATCCAATGTCATCAAGATATTAATAGATAAGCATCTAATTCAAAAAGCTAAAAATAATAGAGTAAAATAAGCCAAAGAAAAATTGAAAAAAAAGAACAAAGTAGCAGATAATAATTAAATACAAAACATAACAAAATAAACAAAAATACAACCAATAGCATACTTAAAATAGGAAAGATGGATTAATCTATTTCTGATTTGATCAGGGGAAGAAAGCAAATAAAGTCAACTTCATGGGAATCAAAGTGAGCAGTAAAAGATATAGTGATAAATATAGGGAAAATTTTTAAAAATAAAATATAATCTTAAGCCAAACTCTTAAAATCCATATTGAATGGAAAATAATATAAATTTCCACACTGACGTAACAAGAGTTAAAAATTTTAATACATCAATAACTACAGAAAAATATTTTAAGAATTTGAAGATCTTCCCCCGAAATGTACTAAGATCAGGTAAGTTTCCAGGTAAATTTTATTAAAGCTATAAGCTTCAAACAATAGTACAAAGTAAAAGTTAGTAAACTTTTTATTTGATTCTAGAAAATAATTCAAAACTAACCACAATATTGGAGAAACATATCATGTGTACACACACACTGTACCACGGATGCCTAGCTATTATTCCTAAATACAGTATAAGAATAAATAAAAATATAAGAGAATATTCAAAGAATATGTTATTTAATTAACAAGCTTGTTTTATTATAGAAGTTAAAGTATTATTCAACATTAATTTTTAAATGAATTGATGTGTTAACTATTTAATTATATGAAGGAAAAGTATTTCATAAAATTTAACTTAAAAGTATTTGATAAAAATGTAAGGTTGCATTAAAGATAGATGAACTCTTTCAAGTTGATGAGTGGCACCAAATATAAAGTAAAAAACATAGTAAGAGGTAAACAATGAAAAAAATTAAACAAAACAAAGATATCCACTATCAGTGTAATTAGGTAGCAACAAAGGTCATTTTGTAGAGTATATGTTTATCTACTAGTTAATACTGGAGATAAACTTAGAAAAACAATGAAAATGAAAGCATATAATGTTGGCCAGATACAGATCCAACCAAGATCAAAAATTGTTCTAATAACCAATTAAGAAATATTATAAAAACTCTAATTTGCAACTGAAGTAGCAGATCTAAAAATACTGGGAATAAATTAAACAAGAAACATGCCAGACTTATATGAATGAGAAGATAGTATTAAAGATTATATTTTAATTTTCACTGCTTTGTTTAACTGAAATTTGAAGGTCAGCACTGAGATTAATTTGAAAAATAAGTAAATAATATAATTGAAAATATGAAGAATAAATAATGGGAGGGGATGGCATATTATACTGAAAGCTACAATTTGATCAACAGGAACTGCGGGATTGGCTGCCACACATTGAGAATGCAACATGCACCAAGTAGTGCTCTCAGTGTGAAATACATATACATACGTATCTGTCTATCCATCTATTTAGGTATCTATTTATTCACACAGACATATAACCAATCATTTGACTCTAAAAGAAAGCCCATGAATTTTATCATCATTTTAAGATGAGGAAATGGAACCACAGAGAGGTTAAGTAACACACCTAATGTCACACAGATAATGCTTTAAAAATCTATAGAATTGAGGAAAGTTGCTCAGTTTTCTCTGTCAAATATTTTCTCTGTCAAATATTTTTTCAATCAGGTTTTTGACCAGAACTATCATCCTAGTTTCTGAAGTGCAGCTCTTGAAAAAAATCTTCAAGTGCTTTAGTCCTTAATCATGCAGTTGATAACATGATAAGTTTTTAAGGAAAAATAAAGACCCTAGTATTTTTTCAGCAATCAAAGTATCAGAATAATGATTGACTAACAAACTTGAACACTAAGTTTCTTGTCTAAAACACTTTATTATTAATGTATTTTCTAATTTTTTAAATGGGAATAACAATGCAAAATTTGCAGTTACTGCAAGGATTACATGAGAATATATGTGACTTATATACTCTATTTGTTGGATGAATAAATGAATAATCTTGTCACCCCAAAACATCACTAATATTATAATTTTAATACGTTCCTTTTTAACTAGCTTGTTAGTTAAAATAGTAGAATAATTTAGAAGACACTCTGCTTGTACTTACTATTGTATAATAAACATTTGTACCATGTTTATGTTTCTATTTAACCATGATTTTGAAAGCCACATAATGTTCTGAGAGGTAGGCTAATTTACATAAGCTTTCCACAACTACAAATACTGTTCATTTACTTTGAGTTTGTTTTGTTCTGCTTTTGCACTTGTGTATAACATCTCAATGAGTTGTGCATATGGTTTTCTCTATATTTCCAGCTATTTCCATAGAAAATGGAATTCCTGGGAAAACATTATAAATAATTTTATTTTAATGTGTATGCCATGTTGGTTTCCCATTTCCAATAGGAAACTAATTTATCACCAACATACAAGAATACAACTTTCAAAATCTGCAAGTCTGAGTGTTCATTATTTAAAGTTACCATTGCCCTTAAACAATTGTTACTATAATTAAATTTTAAAACAATGTTCCTAACCACATAACTGTTTTTGATCAGATTTTCCTTTCCAAATTCTTGAGTTAATAAAAGTAATCAGCAGAGTCCACATCGGTTCCATGTTAAATACACACCCTCTTTTCTATTACAATATGTAAGTTTATACATACAGTTCCAAAAATTTATGAAGGATAGCTGAGATTTGGGTGGAACACACAGCTTAATTTTTGAGACTTGTGGCAAGAAATCATATTCAATACAAAGAATTTCTCAGTCCAGGGTGAAGATTCAGGACTAATGGCTCAAAACACCTGCCCTAGACCAGCTCTCTCCCATTTTTATAAGAAATGGCTACAGGTTAATGGTTTACTGTCAAATTCTTCACAATAAACCTGAAAGAAATCAATCATATATTTTTGTTTTCATAAGACCTTCCTCTGAAAAGTATCATTTGTTTCATAAGCTTTGTTGCTAAAAATTGGAGAGAAAAATTTGCAATATTCTCTACATCAAAGTGTGAACTTCACTAAAAAGCTTCAAGGAATGCTTTTTCTGTGTTTCACAGATTTAAGAGAGGGAAGGAAGTTATGTTATTCTCATTTGAATTCTTCCCTTGAAAGTCTTTCATTAAAAAAAAATGAATATGCTTCTTTCTGGAGGGCCTGAATTAACAGCACAAAGGAAGCAGCGTACTTAGCATAAGATAGGCACTATCTTTTCCTGCATTGAGTCAAATTCAAGGGCTCAGAAGTTAAATATAGTTCAGTGACTGCCACAAGTGGGATATTGTAAGGTTTTAAACTGCAGGAGGGAGTCATCAAACAACAATACAAGTCTAGTGGCTCAAAATATTCTATTGAATTTACTGTCTACATGTTGAGTACCTGAAAAGGTTTTGGCACGTACAGAGATCTGTGCTCTCAAGAACTTTCAATTCGGGTCAGGAAACAAAAATTAAATCCCACTTAAAACAAAGACTGAGCAAATCAAAGGACTAAAAGTACGTTTGATTTCATGATTTTGCCTTTCGGTTAGATTTTATTTGATTTTTTTTAAAGAAATTCAGATCTTGAAAACTTACAGAGATAAAAGGAGAAATCATCAAATAATGGTTTGCCTTCACCTTATTAAACTTTTGTCTTCTCTATTGATTATTTCCAAAGCTAGCTGGATGGCTGAAAGTCAAACTAGTGTGTTTAAGCGTATGAAGCTAAAGCCATCGCACCTATTAATCATCTGAAGGTGACCCTCTACGAAGAAAATGAGGAGAAACACCAAAAAAGGCCACCAATTCAGGAGAGAGCTAAATTGGCTCAGTTTTGGAGTTGCATAAAACCCAAGAGGCATCTCTAATTCCAAACAGCAGACAGTTTAAAAACCAGTGCATGTCCCTGAGTGAGTGATCTGAATGTGAACATACAAAGGAAAAACATCAGACTCTTCCCACTTCTGATGCACAGAAACAGTGACAAATGACTCTTGGGGATCTATCCTTCAGAAATAAACCATTACCAAGAAAGGCCAGGTAGAGGGGGGTTCTATCTTGGTCTCTCTTTTGCCAGAAAGAAAAAGAATTCATGCTCTGAAACACAGAGAAAGTCAAAAGCGTCGCTATTTCCAAAAGAAATGTTCAAGGTCTAAATAGCAGTATGTATCTCAGTAAATAACTCACTAGTCTCCTTAACTGAAAAGCAGGTGGTGTGGCCAAAAAAAAAAAAAAAAATGCCTTTCCTGAAGATACTCCCTTTCTAAAACACTAGATGAACCTTCATCCCTTATATTTGTGTTGTTCTCTCTCCCCTTTGTTTTGGGTAATTACATAAAAGTCAGCATTTTTCCAGAATGGCAATTAAATATAGATCGAAGTGAGAATTATGCATACTTTCATCTCCCACTATACTGGAGCTGCTATTACAGAACTCATCGGTGTGAGATCAGAGCCGCTGAGAAACCAAGAGAAGACAGCCAGCTAATAGCAAACAAAGCAAAGGGGGTGTTGAAAGAGGATTGTCTCCAAAGTGAGAAAGGGGAAGTAGTTGAGATGAAACCAGTTCCCACCCAGGTAGTTCTGTGTGGACAGTTTTAAAGAAAAAAAAATGCTCTATGGGTAAGTAGTCTTGTCTTTCTCCAACTGGGTGTCTCCAAACCTCACCACGGGGGAGTGCAGCCTCGGCCCTCCTTGATTGGGAGTCTCTACATGGCCCCATCCAGCTCCTGGAACCTACCTTCCAACAGTGCACGTGGGTGCTGCCCCACCCTGGTCTGCCTGCTCCGACATCCCACCTTGCTGGCCTGGGTGCCACCACACAAGATCAGACCAGGCTGCCCATCAGACAACCTCCAGTGCATGAGGTGATGTTGCACGGGCAGAATCAGGTAGAGTGCTGGACTTACTCAGAAGAGGGCAAGTCCTACATGGAAGGCTGCTGCCAAGTGGCACACTGACCGACACTCATGTCTAAGAAACATCAGGTTTTCTGCGTCATGTTGTGCAGGGAGCATGATAACGTAGCATACAACCCCTGCATTTAGGTGCTTACAGTGTAGTTGTAATCACGCAATGTGTATACAAAAGTGGAATAAAAATATGTTGAACACTAACTACCAGACATTGTGCTAAGTGCTTTTCTGTGTCAACCCATTCAGCACCCCTATTTTTAAGAGGGCCTTGTTATTTTCTCCATTGTCTTCTTAGAGCGATTAGAAGAAAACCCAAAGTCCTCACCCCGACCATTACAATCACAGCACTGCTCACTATTCCCCCGCCTACTGAGCCCTCCTTCTGTTCTTCCGTTACGTCTTCCTATCTTGAACCACAAGGACCAGCACATTTAAGCCTGCCCATAGAGCTCCTCACCAGGTCTTTACAGGTGGATTCAACACACCTGTCAGGTCTCAGGTAAAGTGCCACCTTCCATGACCACCCTATGTAATGTGGACCTTTCTCACAGTCACTTCTTCATCATCTGTTTTAATTTTTTAAATCATTTAACGTGATTTTTAAAATCATTTCTAACATGATTTGAACTCAAGTCAATGCAGCTCCCAAGCCCATGTTTTATTCCTTATCTTTAAATATCTAATTTGGCATAGTCAGATATGGACACCAAACAGCAAATGAGTAAACACAAAAGAAATGGCATAAATAACAAGTGTTTATAGGAAAATAAGTCCAGACTGGCTCTGTCAGAGACAGCTTTCAAGACCGAGGTGATCCGAACAGAGCCTTGGAGAACGGTCGGTCGTCTCATGATCGCTGGAGAGAGGTGCCCGGGTGGCAGATGGAGGGGAAGCACATGTCACCTTTGGATGGCAGGGAGCACATTCTTGTAGGAGACAATGGAAGTCCGTTGAGTTTTGAATCATAACACCCACATTTCAGTATGAACATCAGCACTTATCAGCCTGCTGATTCAGCTAGCATATAACTTCTCTGACTCTCAGTTTCCCCATTTGTAAAATTTGCTCTACCTACTTCACAGTGTTAATGTGATTAATGAAAACATTCATATATGTGAGGAATATATATAACATATTCATAATATAATGCAATACAATGCATACTATATTTATGTATAGTTATGTAGTTCTATATAAATGTGTATAAATATGTATTTGAAAGCACTTGAGAAATGTAAAGCTCTCTGAAAATCAAAGACAATGGCAGCATAAAATGAAGAAAGCAAATTAAATAGCGGAAAACTAATGGCAACAATGCAAGTAAACAATTACATAAGAAACTGTATGATTATGAACCAGTAATTATAAAGTCAAGGAAAAAGACTTATAAGGAGACTTACAGGAGCAAAGCAGTCACCCAGATAACCAAGTCTGATTTGAAAATGAAGGTCTCAGGTAAGAGGGATGGGAAACAGACTTGTCTGATCCCTTGGATATACTTTATCCACTCCTCCAAAACCTACCTGTCAAATGTATAAATATCTATTGTTTTGCAGGATAAATAAAACTGAGGTGATTAAAGGGAGCAAAATCAGCAAGCACTGGAAGGGGCTCTGTGAGCTCCCAGAGTGTTCCCAGTGCCTGAGGGCAACTTCGATTCCATTTTCGAGCGGAAGGGCGGAGGCCCCGGTGAGAACATCCACCTCCTGCTAGTAGGAGGCCAAGCTGCAGTTACCGGATAAAAGCCTGTAAGTGGTCTTGGCCTAGTCGAGTCCTGGGGCTCTTTCAGCGCCTGAAAGCATTGTAGGTAAGTGAATATTAAAGCCAGACAAAAACAGTGTACAAAGTAACAACAGGAAATGTGTTTAAGCTAGCATACTACTGCATTTTGCCTGAATGTTTTTACTTATTTTTCCTATTGCTCCTTTATTATACTTCTGAATTTTTGTCTCATAGAATAGTAACACTACTTAAAGTCAACACATACAGAATAATTTTCAAGAATGGGCTAAATGCTTTTTAATTTTAGAAGCAGAGGACTAGTAGGAGCCAATGTCCTGGTAACAGAGACAGGACATTATAGGAATGGTGTTGAGGGAAACCTTACAAATTCGAATGACTGGAGTGAAGGCACAGTAGTGGGCCACTGGGGCCCGGAGAGGGGAAAGCATTCAGTCGTACTATCTAATGTTGCCCAGAGGTCAAAGCGCAGGTTAGCTACGCTTGGAAGCAAGGAGTAAGAAAAGTGATAAGACTGGAAAGCACTTAGCTTTGGTGAACTAATAGTTACTGAGAACTTACTCTGCACATATCACCATTCTAGGTGCATTGGGGTGCACAGAAATTACCCAGCCTCATAAACTGCCTCCAAGTCACCTAGAATCCAGTAGAGGGGTTAGTTCTCATATATTAAGTAATAATCCCACAAGGCTGGCTAGACTTAAGTGAGTTGAGAGTTACCGATGACAAAGAAGCTCAGCGCAGTGATAAACTGGCAGAGTTTGTCAACAGTCACTGAGAAAGTCAGTGACGGTAAGGATCCGGAGGCCGTCTGGATACAAAGTTCCCATCCAGGAAGATGTAGCTCTTACAACAGCTCAGCGGTTAAAAAAAAAAAAAAATCCGGTTGAGAACTAAATTAAAATTACTTCCCTTTATTATATGGTATGTCACCAGGGACACTACTGTTCAAGAAGGGTAATTTTTACGTAACTAAAATAAGGGCAGACTAAGAATAAGCTCCCTGAGGGCCAAGGCTTGTATGAGAATATAGCCCTGGACCCACAGCTTAATCAGCCAGGAATTTCTTTCTCAGTCTGCCAGGAGAACAGACACACTGGCCCTCCACAAAAATATGTGAGGCTCTGTAATGAGGCAACCTCACTTGACTCATATTGTACTGGAAGCTGACAAGATTATACAGCTGACCTTCTGCCTGAGGATTCAGGTCTGCATTAGGAGTTGTATTTACTGTGAGTTCTCATTAATCAAATCATTTCCCAATCACATTCTACAAAGAAAATGGGTTCTCCCTGAATAAATGATGCCACCCAAGGACCAAATACAAATAACACTTAACCAAGTATTAAATCTTATAAAACTATGACTTGAAAGAAAACAATTTCCACAGAACATTTCGTTATTTAGTGCAGGCCAAATTCTATTAGAACAAAAGCCTACAGCCTGTTTGGAATTTTTGTTGCGAGGAGATTTGATCTATGAGCTACTGCTCAAGGGTGCTGCTGGGAAACAATCATTGGAATGAGCGACGCGAAACCTGGACTCTAGCTGGGCTGTCTTATCACTGTGCGCCCTGCATGCTGACACCCAGTCTCCAAGCCTCAGAGTCTCAATCTGTCAAATAAGCAAATTAAATGAATTATCTTTAAAGTGCCCTCTTATTCTTAATATTTCTGACTCTCAAGAGAGTCATACTAATGCAGACTTCAAAATTTTGGTGTTCTTCATGATTTCACCTTTAACAGGAACCTAAACAACAAAACAAAGAAACAAGCAAAATATAGTCAAAGACACTGCATTAGGGGACAGGCAGGAAGTGGCCAGAGGAGAGAGAAGAGGGAATTTCAGGGGAAAAGGGGAAGGGTTTGCAGGAACAAAGTTAAAAGACACATGGATAAAACTAGAGGGAGGGTGGTAA
>PVIA01011769.1:0-42146 GCA_004024845.1 Tonatia bakeri
CCCCATTTTCCCCCATTGGTCTCTCTTGCCCTATCTGCCCCAGCTCCCACAGTCAATCCCCACCCCGTATGTATCCCATGGGTCACTGATACTTGTTCTTTAACGAGACTCTTCCCCCTCTTCCTCCCTTATCACCCTCCCCTTCCCTCCCCTCTGGTTCCTTTGAGCTTGTTCCTAGTTTCCATGCCTCTGGTTCTATTTTGATAGTTTGTTTGGTTTGTTCATTAGGTTCCTGTTATGGGTGAGATCATATGGTATTTGTCTTTCACTGTCTGGCTTGTTTCACTTGCTATAATGCTCTCCAGTTCCATCAATGCTGTCTCGAAGGGTAGGAGCTCTTTCCTTCTTTCTGCTGTACAGTATTCCATTGTATAAATGTATCACAGTTTTTTGATCCACTCATTTAGTGATGTGCGTTTAGGCTGTTTCCAGCACTTGGATATTGTAAATAATGCCGCTATGAAAATTGGGGTGCATAGGTGCTTTTGAGTTGGTGTTTCAGGATTGGTAGGGTATATTTCCAGCAAGGAAATCATTGTGTCAAAAGGCAGTTCTGTTTTTAATTTTTTGAGGAAGCTCCTTACCGTTTTCCACAGTGACAGCACCAGTCTGCATTCCCACCAACAGTACACTAGGGTTCCCATTTCTCCACAACTTCAGCAGTACTTGTTATTTGTTGATGTGCTAATAAGGCCGTTTTGACCCTTATGAGGTGGTATCTCATTGTGGTTTTAATTTGCATCTCTCTGATGGTTAGTGATGCTGAGCATCCTTTCATATGTCTCTGGGCCCTCTGTATGTCCTCCTTGGAGAAGTGTCTGTTCAGATCCTTTGCCCATTTTTTTTAATTGGGTTGTTTGTCTTTCTGGAGTGGAGTCGTGTGAGTTTTTTATATATTTGGGAAATCAAACACTTGTACAAAGTATCACTGGCAAATATGTTTTCCCACATAGTTGGTCCCCTTTTCATTTGCTAATGTTTTCTTTAACCGGGCAGAAGCTTTTTAATTTGATGTAGTACCATTTGTTTATGTTTTCCTTTAAATCCCTTGCCCTAGAGGATGTGTAGGTGAAAATATTGATGTGTAGGATATCTGAACTTACTGTCCATGTTCTTCTCTAAAATTTTTATAGTGTTGTGCCTTATGTTTAAGTCTTTTATCCATTTTGAGTTTATTCTGTTGTATGCTATCACTTGGTGGTCAAGTTTCAGTTTTTTTGCATGTAGCTGTCCAGCTCTTCCAACACCATTTGTTGAAGAAGTTATTTTTACTCCATTTTATGCTTTTGCCCCTTTTGTCAATTACTAATTGACCATAGAGAGCAGGATTTCATTCTGGGTTCTCTGTTCTGTTTCATTGGTCTATGTGTCTGTTCTTATGCCAATACCAGACTGTTTTAATTACAGTGGCATTGTAATATAGTTTGATAATCAGGTATTGTGATACCTCCAACGTTCTTCTTTCTCAAGATTGCTGAGGGTATTCAGAGTCTTTTTTGGTTCCATATAAATTTTTTAAATAGTTGTTCTAGATCTGTGAAATATGCCATTGGTATTTTAATAGGAATTGCGTTGAATCTATACATTGCTTTGGGTAGTATGGACATTTTGATGATGCTAATTCTTCCATTCCATGAATACAGTACATACTTCCATTTGTCTGTATCTTCTTTAATTGCTTTCTTCAGTGTTCTGTAGTTTTCTGAGTACAAGTCTTTTACCTACTTGGTTAAATTTATTCCTAGGTACTTTATTTTTCATGTTGCTATTGTAAATGGGATTTTTTCCCCTAGTTTCTGTTTCTGATATTTGCTTGTTGGTGTATAAAAATGCCTTCGATTTCTGAATATTGACTTTGTATCCTGCTACTTTTCCAAATTCACTTATTGGGTTTAGTAGTTTTTTGGTGGAGTTTATAAGGTTTTCTATGTACACTATCATGTTGTCTGCAAATAATGACACTTTTACTTCCTTCTTTCCAATTTGATGTCTTTTATTTCTTTTTCTTGTCAGATCACTGTGGCTAGGACTTCCAATACTATGGTGAATAAAATGGTGAAAGCAGACATCCTTGTCTTGTTGCTGATATTAGGGGGAAAGCTTTTAGCTTTTGTCCATTTAGTATGATGTTGGTTGTAAATTTCTCATATATGGCCTTTATTAAGTTGAGCTATGCTCCTTCTGTTCCCATTTTGCTGAACGTTTTTTTATCATAAATGGGTGTTGTACTTTATCAAATGCTTTTTCAGTGTCTATTGATATAATCATGTAAATTTTTGTCTTTCATTTTGCTCATGTGGTATATTACATTTATTGATCTGAGAATATTATACTATCCTTGCATCCCTGGGATGAATCCCACTTGATCATGGTGTATAATATTTTTAATGTATTGCTGGATCTGATTTGCCAATATTTTGTTGAAGATTTTAGCATTTATGTTCATCAGCAATATTGGCCTGTAGTTTTCTTTCTTTGTTGTGTCTTTACCTGGTTTTGGAATGAGGATACTACTGGCCTCATAAAAAGAGTTTGTGAGTCTCCCCTCATCTTGATTTTTTTGGGAAATTTTTATCAGGATAGGAGTTACTGTTCCCTAAATGTTTGGTAAAATTTACCTGTGAAGCTATCTGGTCTAAGGCTTTTGTGTGCTGGGAGTTTTTTGACTACTGCTTCAATTTCCTTAATTGTTATCAGTCCATTTAGGTTTTCTGCTTCTTCTTATTCAGTTTTGGAAGATTATATGTTTCTAGAATTTTGTCCTTTTCATCCAGGTTGTCAAATTTCTTAGCATATATTAGTTTTTTACAGTCCTTTGTATTACTGTGGCATTGGTTGTAATTTATCTTCTTTCATTTCTGATTTTATTTATTTGGGTACTCTTTCTTTTTTTCTTGATGAATATTGTTAAAAGCGTATCAATTTTATTTATCTTTTCAAAGAACAAACTCCTGGATTTATTGATCCTTTGGATTGCTCTTTTTGTCTCTATACCATTTAATTATTTCATCTTGATTATTTCCTTCCTTGTGCTCTCTCTGGACTTTGTTTTTTTCTTGTAGATGTAGAGTTAGATTGTTTATTTGAATTTTTCTCTCTTTTTTAGGTAGGCCTATATTTCTATGGATTTCCCTCTCAGGACTGCCTTCTCTGAATTCTATAGGTTGTGGGCTGATGGGTGTTCAATTTCATTTGTTTCCAGAAACGTTTTGATTTCTTCCTTGATCTCATTGTTAACCCATTTGTTGTTTAACAGTATGTTATTCAGTCTCTATGAATTTGAGTGTTTTTGAATTTGTTCCTTCAGGTTGGTTTTTGGTTTGAAGACATGGGTTCTGAGAAGATGCTTGATATGATTTCAGTTTTCTTGAGTTTGTTGAGACTTGTTTTGTGACCTACCATGTTGACTATATTTGAAAATGTTCCATGTGCATTTGAGAAGAATGTGTATTTTGCTTCTTTGGGATGAAAGGCTCTCTCTGATCTAAGTCCATTTGATCTAGAGTGTTGTTCAATGACACAATATCCTTCTTGATTCTTTGCTTGGAATATCTATTCATTTTTGACAGTGAGGTGTTAAAGTCCCTTAGTATAAGTTTGTTGCTGTCAATATCTTTCTTGAAGTCCTCCAAGATTTTCCTTATGTATTGTGGTGCTTCTATGTTGGGTGCATATATGACATGAGTCTTCTTTATGGATTGTTCCCTTAAGTATTAGCTAGTGTCCTCCTTGTCTTTTTTTGTGGCCTTTGTTTTGAAATCTATTTTTTTTGTGTGTGTGTGTGTGTGTGATATAAGTATTGCTACCCCAGCTTTTTTTCATGCCCATTTGCTTGGAATATTTGTTTCCATCTCTTCACTTTTAGTCTGTGTAGATCTTTTGTTCTGAAGTGGGTCCTTTGTAGACAGCATATGTGTGGGTAATGTTTTCTTATCCATTCAGCTATCCTATGTTTTTTGATTGGAGCATTTAATCCATTTACATTTCAGGTTATTATTGATAGGTACTTATTCGTTGCCATTTTCCCCTTTGTACTTGTGTTTCTCTCTCTTTCTCTTCCTCCCCCCTCCCTCCCTCTTTTTCTTCATCTTCCTAAAGCAGTCCCATTAGTATCTCTTTCAATGCTGGTTTGCTGGAGATGTGTTCTTTTAACTTTTGTGTGTCTAGGAAGCTCCTTATTTAGCCTTGTATTTTAAATGAGAGTCTTGCTGGGTGGAGTAGTCTTGGTTACAGGCCTTTGCTTTTTATTACTTGGAATATTTCTTGCCATTTCCTTCTGGCTTGTATTGTTTCTGTTGAGTATCAACTGATAGCTTTATCAAGGCTCCCTTTTATGTTATGTCATGTTTCTCCCTTAGTGCCTTTAATATTCTCTCCTTTTCTTTAAACTTTACAATTTTTATTATGATGTGTCTTGGGGTGTGTCTCGTTGATTCATCTTAATTAGGACCCTCTGTGCTTCCTGTACTTGTGTGACTTTTTCTCACATTAAGTTAGGGAAGTTTTCTGTCATTACTTTTTCAAACAGGTTTTCTATGCCTTGTTCTTTTTCTCCTTCTAGTACTCTTATGATGTGGATATTGTTCATGTTTCATGTTGTCCTGTAGTTCCCTTAATCCCTATTCATTCTTTTTAAGTCTTTTTTTGTTTTGTTGCTCCATCTGGGAGATTTTTTCTATCTTGTCCTTCAGCTCGTGGATTCTATCCTCTGCTCCATCTAGCCTGCTTTTAATTCCTTTTATTGTGTTCTTCAATTCAGAAATTGTATTCTTCATTTCCTCCTGGCTCTTATTGATAGTTTCTGAGTCCTTTTTCATGCTGATGTCTTTCACAGTAAGTTCCTTGTGGCTTCCCTGTAGTTCGTTGCAGTTCTCACTGAGCCGATTGAGATCCCTTATAGCCATAATTTTGAACTCAATGTTTCATAGTTTACATGCCTCTATTTCATTTTGCAGTCTTTCTGAGCATTCTTCCTTTGCTTTTGGTTGGGGGTTGTTTCTTAGTCTCTCCATTTTAGGTACTCTTCTTGTTTGTTTCTGCTTCCTAGATTGGTCTGGTTTGACTCCCTGGCTTCATGGTGCAACCTTCTATGGTAGGAAAGCTGTGGCCTTCAATAGTGTAGTCTTCTTGATCTCCTGAACTTGATGCTCTTGGGATGCCTTTTATACCATTTATGTTTGCTCTCTCACTGTAATTGGGTTTTGATTTTTTTTGTTGGGTCATTCTTCAGTGGATCCTTCTCTCCAACGGACTGACTTAGAGTCACTCTACCCACCACATCTTGTATGCTGTTATTCAGGGCACTGTTTTTTCTTTTTGGCTCTGCCTTTGGTGATGTTTTGTAGTGTCCCAGTCTGGCCTTAGACAGCTTGTTCAAGACTACCAGGGATCCACAGTGTATGGATGACTCTTCCAGTTGTTAATCTAGTCACTCTGCACTCAGCAGTCAGGCTTAAGCACCATAGGTGGGAGCAGAGTAGCTCCTGGGGGCAGGGCTGTTGTTTTCCCTCAGGCTGATTCCACTGGGAATGAAGTGTTTTGGCTTAGAAAGATGGCTCTTGCAGTATGGGCAATGACTCAGTATAGGATTGCTGGTGGCTGCTCCCTCAGTTCTATCCCCACAGCCACCAAACTCAGACTCTCCTCAAACATCTCTAATCCATTCTGCTCTTCCTTTGCTAGAGCCCAGGGTAAGTGGCTGCTAATGAAATTTTATTCATTGGCCCTTTAAAAGGCTCTCTGTGACTCCAGCGCTCTCTCCCTGGCAGAGAGAAACCCTGCTGCTTTTTATAGCTGGATGTTATCTGAGTTCTTTTGGGGCTCTGGTGCTGTAGGCTGGGGAGCTTGGCTTGGGGTTTAGACCCCACACTTCTCAGAGGAAACACCCTGGCCACTGAAATATTCCTCCAGCTGGTATCCATGGGAGCCTAGCCAACCTCTCTTCACATCTCCTTTGCACTCCCTAGCAGTCACATTGTGGTGAAGCTGTTTCTTCTTTCTGTGGCTATAAGGCTTTTATCCCACTCTTGTTCAGTTGTTTATTCTGGATGATTTTTCTCCAGTTTAGTTGTAATTCCAGATTGGTCCTGGGAGAAGGTTAGTGTGTAGCTTCCACTTACTCCTCCACCATTTTGGATCACCTGGATTGTCTATTTTCAAACAATCAACTCATGACTGGGGTGAGGAAGGAAAATAACAAAAATAAATATAACCTAAAAAATCTACAAAGACTACAATAAAGTTCAGACAGAAAGAAATTAATTCTCCAAGCTGTGAGCCAAAGGTTTAATGGAAGAGACAGGAGTATGCTCATCACTCACCACTCACTCCGGACATTCACTGGGGCAGTGTGAGGAATGGCAAAGGAGTGAGGAAAAAAAGATTTTCTCTATAATTTTGGCAGAAAGAAGAGCTAAGTAGCCAAGTGCTCTTTTATGTCTATTTGGGTCTGCCAAAAAGTACGGGGTCAGATGTGTAAGAAATATATTAGGGGAAAAGCCTGTGAAGTTTAAGATAGAAGAGAGTAAGAAAAGTTGGGAGAGCCTCATACCACAATGAAGGTGGTTTGGCCCATGGGGGACACAGGAGGATTGGGTAATAAGAGTTTTAAAACACAGTGCAGCTCCAGGAAAGGTTTGGCCAGGCCAGTTGAGAGTCCATGAGCCAAAGCTACTATCAGAGGATTCCTGCACCTCACAGGAATGGCCTGCATTAGTATACCCACCATATTCAGTCATTGGTTGGGAGTAAGTCCCCAAATTCATTAACAGATTTATAAGGATGGTTTCTGGAAGGCTATCAGTCAATTACACTCCCCATGGCAGGGGATTGAGCAGCCATTAAAATGGCTAGTACATCCTTCCTTCAGTAGCTGTGCCTGGGAAAGCCATTTCCTGATTCCCTGGTGGACAGTAAGAAGCTACAGGAACAGAGACAGTGGGTATAACTGTGTGACTACTTTGGAGAACAAGGCCAAGACTGGTTTGAGTTGTTTGTATGTGGACAGTGCTTCTTCACTCAATGTTTGACTTCTTGTTTTTGTCCCTCCTTCCTCCTGTTTGTTCAATTCCCCCTCTGACTTCAGATCTAAGAAAATAAAAAAATACACATTTTAAAAACTTAAAAAACTGGCAGGCTTTAATTAATTTGCATCCTAAATATCTAAAGATTATTAGGCCTTGGAAGGAGGGCAGACAGAAAAGGCTAAGTTTATTTGAGAAATAAGCAAAATAAGTATCCAATCTCTTAATTTTGCTAGAAAGAATCTAAGTTTTATGTGTCTGGTGTCTAATCACTATTTTTGTCTTAGTATCATAAAATCAGAGAGTGTAAATTCTGAAAGAGACTTTGAAGATTGTCTGATTCAACTATATCATTTTAAGATGGGGAGGTTTACCTAAAGGGAGAAGGTAAGCCAATTCACTTAGGGACAAATTTGCAAAAATTCTCAAAAAGACCTTAGCAATCCAAATCCAGTAACATAAAAAGGATTATACATTATGACCCAGTAGGATTTCTCCTAGGAATGCAAGACTGGCTCAATATATGACAATCAATCAAAGTAATAAACTATATTTTATAACAAAGGACAGAAAAACGCATGATCATCTCAACAGACACAACAGGGAAAGGGATTTTCTCAAGCTCACAATGCTAATGGCAAAGCCTAGGCCACCTAACTTCCAGGCCAAAATTCTTAATAGTAGTAGGGATGGGAATGGAGGGGGGTGTGAGAATAGCCCTTGCACATGTGTGAGCTGCACTGAATCCCACATGTAAGACTTTCCCTTGTCCTTCCATTCTGTCTTCCCAGCAGCCCCTAGCAGTGGACATTGTTGTTATCCCTACTTTCTGCACAAGAAAACTGAGGCTTGTAGAGGTAACTTGACTTACCTGAAGCCACCCAGCTGTCAAGCATATAGAGGAGTTAAGCCTAGACCTCAGGCATTTGCCTCCCCCTTCAGCACTTTCCCTTATCCTTCCTTCACTGTCCCCCTCATTGACTGGTACCACTGAATTTACCTGGTTCCATTAGTTCTTAGATCATCTACTGCCCACCCAAGTAGATGGGCCTTTACCTGTAAGCTGGTGGAGATATCTGCCAAATTCTCTGGGAGAAGAGCTCCTTCTCTTGTGCTAGTGTGTTACAACTCTCAGCCCAGGCTGTTGACCTACCTAGGTGTAATCTGGGTTAAGGAGGCATTTATATATGCTAATGACTAGAACATCTGTACAAGAATTGAAGGACTTTAAAGAAGTAAGCAGCTCTGGGGAAGCCAGAAGCCAAATGGCTGGGAGGTGGAGGGCAGTGAGTAGAGGAATGAGGTTGTTCTTTGCTCCTGGAGGAGCTGGGGACCAGGCTGGCCTGGCCTCTGGTGGAGCCTGGTCCAGTGAGAACTCTTGTTTTCCTCATAGTGCAAGAAAAAGAAGACAGACATTTCAGAGAGTCAAGGAGAGAGAGATGCTGCTATGCCAGGACTCAGTAAAGACAGTTCTCCTTTTGGCCTTATACCTGGGCATCTCAGACGAGCTGTGCTGAGGGTCTAGTTGGTGCTTCATAAGTACCTTGCTCAGCCCCTGAGCAGTGCTCCCAGTTGAGATTAGTGAGGTTGCATTCCAAATGACCAGCTACCTGAGACTGCAATGTTGTCACTGTTGAGGCACTGGAGAGATGGCATACCTGATGCTTCTCCCCAGGAGGACTCTCGGTGTCTTTGAATTGGATCACAAAAGAAGGAAGCCTAACATTTCGCTACTGTCATATCTGGTTCACTATCAAGAGGATCCCCACTTCACCCAATCTACTCCCCTATTATGATATGCCTCCAAAAGCCTCTTCCACTTCCTCAAGAATTCATTCTGGAAAGACCCACCCCAAAGCCAAGAACCAAGGCTGCAGGTTATTTCTGGAGGCACAGCCAATGGGCTGTGGTGGGGGTAGTCAGCAGTATGCAGAGCAGGGCTTTTTCAGCACAAGCTTCCTATTCAACTCAGAAGTATGGAATACCCCTTCTTTTCTTTTTTCTTTCCTTGTTATTCTAATACCATTGTCCCAAATTTTCCCCCTTTGCTCACCTGCACCCAGCCTGTCCCCCACCCTGCCCCCACAGTCAATCCCCACACCATTGTCCATGTCCATGAGTCATTCCTATATGTTTTTTGACTAGTTCCTTACTCTCAGTGAGAACGACAGAAGGGTTGAAAGAGGTCAACTTTGAGTAGTATACTCCTCTTCTCCTCTCCTCTCTTCTCTTCTCTTCTCTTCTCTTCTCTTCTCTTCTCTTCTCTTCTCTTCTCTTCTCTTCTCTTCTCTCTTCCTCATGCTATGTGCTTTTCATAAAGATTTGTTTCTCCCAGGATGCACATAAAGCTGCATATTCTAGCTTCCACCCTCCTCTTCTCCATTCCTGGTATCGAGACCAAAGAAAGTTGCTTCCTTTGAGGTAAAGGAGTTGTGAGAAGGCACCCTGGGCTGCGAATCACGAGTGCTCAGTTTTAGTCTTCTCTGAGTTGGGGAAACACTCTTCCCTATCATGAGCCTCAGTGTCCCCACCAACCAAGTAGGGAGTTTATAGCAATCAGTGTTTCTCAGAAGGTGGTATTATAGGACTCCAATCCCAGAGACTGAGTACCTGAAAGACAGCTGCAATAAATGCTCCCTGTAGGTCTCTCTGACTCTCTGACTCTATCTTTAACTTGCTTGATGATCTTTTTCCCCCATTTTTTTTATTGTTATAAAATATACATAATATAAAATTTATCATTTTAAGTGTACAATTCCATGGCATTAAGTACATTCATATTGTTGTGCAATCATCACCACCACCTATCTCCATAACTCTTCTTATCTTATAAGACTGAAACTCTGTCCCCGCTAATCAGTAATTTCCCATAACCACTACACTTACCCAGCAGGGAAGAGCATATGATTAGGAAGGTGAGTTTCCTAGGGCAAAGCATATCTATTGTTTGACAATCTTGAGTAAGCCATGACCTCTCCTTCATCTATAGAGAATGATGACTTGAGCAGGGGATCTATCATTTCTTCTCAAATTACAAAACTTGCTAAGGCAATAAGGAGAGGCGTAACCCCAGGGAGACAAAATGGGTCAGAAGACAGAAAATGAGGTCTTCAATAAAAGGAAAGCAAAGAATGATGCCCTGTCCCATATAGGTACAGAAGGAGGGAGACCAGGTAGGTAGCCATAAGTGAGTAGCTGTAAGAGGGATAGGTAGCTGTAAAAGAGAGTAGCAGGAAAGCATGGGTTCATGTCTAGTTGGAATACCAGAATACCTGCTTGTGTGCCTCTGTGGACAAAATCTGGGGAAGAAAGCAGGCCCCAAATCCTGAGCCCTGGAAGTGTTGTCATTCCTGATGAGACTCAGAGAGTCAACATCAGGCCAACCCTAAATCCCATGAAGAATGTGCTGAGCTAGGTCCTTGCAGCCTTGACCCCACTGTAATTTCCTGTGATTGGAGCATATCCAGAAGGATCTTGGAATGACAGGGAAAAGAAGATCAAATTCTAAAGCAATTTTTAACTTCTAAATGATGATGGTTTTACACAAACTTGAGTTGTTCTTTGACACAGCACAATATTTTCTATTTACATGATTCTAGTTTTTTTTTAATCCTATCTTTTAAGTTCATATGATATACATAGAGGAGTGTATAAAACATAAAACAACAAAACCAACATTTATGTACCCATAAACCAGATTAAGAATAGAACTTTTTAAATATCTTAGAAGCCTTTTCTCTTCTCAGAGACAACTATCCTGACTTCCAAGAGCCGACTCTAGGAATACAGCCTAGGCTCCTTGGTGAGCTTTGAGCTCATCCTGGTTAGATCAGGCACACCACCAATCTCTTTTAGAGAGTTACCTTCTGCATAGATTCCAAAGATTACTCATCCATCTATCTTGTGTTGATCCTCATTAGTTTTCATCTTAGATGGACACCTTGTCTTTTTTCAGTACATTTTATGATCTTGTTATTATAAAAGTAATAATACTCTTTGTAGTAAACTTGGAAAATACAGACAACATAAGTATATAACATATAAAGAAGTCAGGGATAAGCACCACTAACATGTTGGCATATACTATTTTGTTATTTTCTTCTGTGCAGAAACATATATTTCACATTACTGACTTTAAGTTGTATATATAGCATTTTCCTTTTATTATGAAATACAACATAGATACAGGATAGTGCAAGGCCTACATGCACAGTTTAAAGAAGTGTAGTTTCACCACCAATTAGGTTGTATCAACCCTCAAGTTAGACTTTCTCTCTCTCCCCACAGAAGTGATCACTATCTTGATTCTGACATTCATTCTCTTGCATTTCCATATAGTTTCACCACTTATCAATTAACTCTCAAACAAACAATAACTTTGCTTTGAAGAACTGAGTGGCGAGCACAATCTGGATGTATCCATAAGCAGCAAAGAGTCACAATGCCACTAGCAGTTGAAGACTTACAGAAAAGGAGATGCTGCCCCAGCTCCCCTGTTAGGGAGTCAACGGCTACAGGCTTGTTCCCTGTAAAGAGAACATATGGAGCCCACCACCATCAGGATGCTGAGCAGAGGCATAACCATGTCACTGGAGATGCAGACATATATCTAAAGAGATTGGACTGCTCTATTTGCTTTTAATTTCTCAATCTGCCTCCAGGAGATCTGGCTTCCAGGTGTAGGTGAGGCAGAACACTTCTGTGGGTTCAAGTGAGCATCCTCAGGTGATTCAGGAAGCAGGATCTGGAAGGTAAAGTAGGAAATCAAGCAGCAATGGTCAAGTCAGATCTCTGCCATGTCAGGAGAGGGGCAGACCCCCAGGATGTGAAGTCAGGGAGGCAACCCAGAGATCTACCCCATTATGATGGTAACCCTGTCCACCTTACCTCCGTGTTCCAGAGACAACCTGGGGCTGCTGGACCTGAGCTTTATGAAGATTCTTTCATGCAGACCAAGGTCCTTTACCACTTTCCCCTCTGCAGTCTTGTGATTTAGCTTCCCTGGGGCTGTATAGTCAGTTGACCTTGGTCTAGCTACTTTTGAGCTTGGCAAATTATGATGTTATCTTCTGGTACATTCTCCTTATCATTGCAGGATCATGTTTTTATAAGCAAAACTGTACTTTTAGTGGGACCATAAGAAGGACTGGAGTTAGATGTATGCATTAAATCTGATGTCTAAATCTAGAAGTCTGCAAAGGAAATCCTGTCTCTCTCTTCTTCGGTTACCCAAATGTGATGGTTAGTTGGATGGCTCCTTTGGAACCCCCGGGCCTGTCAGCAGTGCTTAGTGTATCCAGCAGAAAGACACTGGGAGAAAAAAGGGGGAGAGGATGTGCATAAGCATAAGGGTTGGGCTTCAAACATTGCTTTTCTAATATTTGTGATTAAGACTCTGGATTTTGGGATAACTCAGACCCAGGTTACACTTCCAGCTCTGCGACCTACTTACCATGTGACTTTGAACAAGTTTCTTTGCTTCTCTGGAATTTATTTTCCTGGGTTATATTGTGGGAATAATAATGGTCCCCATCTTTCAAGGGAGATAAAAGCTACCCAGTGTTTCACTCAGTGCCTGGCACATTGTACATGTTCAGTACATGGTAGTTGTTACCATCATCACCATCATCATCTTAAGATAATAGCAACCTTCTGAGAATCTGCCAGAGCCACAGTCTTTCCTGGCTGCTAAGGCTCTAGAGTCTGGAGAACCTTGATGACCTTGTCCTTTGACCCAGCCCTTGATTCTCCCTGTAGCAGTGTTCTTGACCTCACCTTGCTCCCAGGATGATTCCCAGTGGCCCACCTAGCCAGATCAACCACACAGTCTTCCTACCTCATGATCCAGCATTATTGATGACAGGTGCAGCACTGGGCACTCTGTTAAATTGCCCCCAGAGAAAATGGCCAAGCTAAAGGGCAGATTGTACTGCAGACCCTGCTCTGTGCCTAGCACTACAGGCAAGTATTCCACAGTCTTTACCCCAAGGAGTTAATAGGCTATTTGCTTATTCATTGGAATTAATGGTGCAAAAAAGATTTATTCCTTCATTCCTTAATTGATTTATACATTATTGATTTTATCATTTTGTGTTGCTGCATTATTTTTTTTTCTCTAGGCAAAGTAACAATTTACCAGTTCAACTTAACCCTGTGATTAAATTCCAAGTCTGAGACCTGGTTGACCAAGTGAATTTGATTTTGGATATCATCAGTTATAGTCAGACTTAGACATTTAAACTTTAAAATATTAAGGTTAAATTATATACATTTAAAGGGGAAAAATCCAGAAGAGTTCAAACTCTTCCAGTTCTTACATAGAGAATAGCCTGCTCCAAGGAAACTAATAAAATGCACATTTATAGAAGAGATCCAGGAAATGGCTAGGATTGATGCTACCCTAAAAAGAAAGGTTTCTGTTGGGCAATTTGGTCAAGCAAAACTCAGGACATGGACTTTAAAGTCAGACAATGTCTGGGTTTTAGTCCAGGCTCTGCCATTTAATAACGAGTGACCTTGGGCAAGTTGCTTAACCTCTTTGTGCTTCAGTTTCCTCATCTTTACAACACAATAATAATAGTACCTCCCCTATAGTATTGTTCTGAGAATTAATTAATTGAAATGGCCCCAAGAAAGGGCTGAGCCCAATACCTTGCATTGAGTAGTTCTCAATAAAGGTTCCCAATGTTATCAAAATTAGAAAAAAATATCATTTTTATTAGTCTATTTTGCCAAAAGATAAACAATGTGATAGCCCTGATAAACTCTGTTGGCCAGACCATGCCTAGTACAACATGTCCAATTCTGCACTAACTCACATAAAATTCATAACACAGTGCCTGGAGCATTGTAAAAGTGATCAGTATATGGCAGAGGTGGTATTATTAAGACTATCACTAACTAGTTTTCTGAGAGAGCTTGTATGCTGTTAGTGATAGTCTTAATAATAACACTTAATAATAACACGGGGTTTTCTGAGAGCTTGTATGCTCTCTCAGAAAACTAGTTATGTTAATTTAATTAATGTTTATAATCACTCTATGAATAGGATACAACCATTACCTCTCTTTTACAGATGAGGAAATTGAGGAACAGAAAGTTTAAGGAACTACCCCACAATTACATAATTAAGAAATGGTAAACCCATTATTCAATCCCAGACCGTCTTTTTCCAGAGTCTGCCATTATGCCAAAGAGCTGTGCTCTCCAATATGTAGCCAACAACCACATATAGCTATTTATTTATTTATTTATTTATTTATTTATTTATTTAAGTTTTAGAATCTGACATCATTTTTTCAATTACGGCAGACATTTAATATTATTTTATATTAGTTTCAAGTGTACAGTATAGTGGTTAAACATATACTTTACAAAGTGAAGTATAGTAACCATCTGGCATACATAATTATTACAACATTATTGACTATATTCCATATGCTTTACTTCATATCCCTGTGACTGTTTTGTAACTACAAATTGTACCCCTTATTCCCTTCATCTTTTTTACCCAGCCCCTCACCCATCTTCCCATCACATGTAGCTATGTATACTTAAATTGATTTAAAGTAAGTAAGAGTAAGAATTCAGTTCTCCATTTGCACTAGTCACATTTCAAGTGCTCAACTGCCACATATGACCAGTTACTACCATATTTGATAATGCTGGTATAGTTCTGTTGGACAGTATTGCTTATAGCACTTCTGGGATTCTATTTCTTACAAAATCTCAGACTTGAGTTGTATAGCTTTCTTGTATTGTTATTAATAGACACGTGTTTGTGGCATATTGAAATTGCATTTGCACTTGGCCAAGTAGGGTAATGTCAAGCAAGAGGCCAAGAAGTCTGAGTTACATAAAATCTTTCTGCTTTCCTAATATATTACTTAAGATTTACAAAATTGTCTCATGTCACCTCTGTTGGACAGGTAGGGACATTTACCAATTTGCTGAAAGATCCAGCTTCCTCCACAGCTCTGCCTTAACCTCTCTGGGCTAGCCACATAACATTAGTACCTTAGCATGTTTATCTCACTAGTGACTTGAACAACTGAGGCTGGATTCTGAAATCTGTCCAGCCCTGAAAGACCTTAGGTTCTGAGAGTCTCTGACACACACACACCAAGTCTTCAGTTCCCTCTCCTGGGCTTTCTCTGTTCACCTCTGTTACACAGAAAGGAAAGAGAGGAGTTCAGGGTTCATCATCTGAACTCCTGGATGATTAAGTCTAGAAATCTACAAGCTCCCAGAAGCCAGTGGAATCATAGTATACAACTATTGCCTTGCCAGTGCACAAATACCTCCTTCTGAATCTCCATGGTGAAAATTGGACCAATATCTAATCCAGACAGTAATTTATAAAATCCAAACAGTTATTACCCACATCTTGCAAAGCAGCTGAGTATCTATCGGGGTTAGTAATAATCTTAGCTTCTTGCATCAGAGTCCATTTGAACTATGGTGAAGCCATGGAATAGCCAACTAGGTGGAGCTACTCCTGGGTGAATCAAGGAAGACACCTGACCATTCCTTTTGATGTGCAGAGGAGCCTTTGCACTTCCAAACCCAGGAGTCACTTAGGTTTTAGTCACTCTGTAAATCAGATCCAGGTGAGTACCTCACCTTGCCACTGTGTGTCCTGAGTAAGACTATCTCCACTTCCTCATCTTATAAACTAGAGATAGTCTCAAATGCATATGTGCACAAAGTTCAGTGCCCAACATATAGTGAGTGCTCAAAAATGTGTTAGCTGATGTTATTTTCATGATGTGATTATGATCCTTATACGTTCTTCAATGGGTTTTATTAACTGAACAGCATTGAAAGGGATGAGTACATGTGCTTAAATGAGGGTCAATGCTCAGTTTATCATTAATATCCAACCTAAAAAGAGGCCAGTGCAGTGTTCATCTCCCAAGTGCCTAGGTCATCATGCCAAACTCATAACAGAGTAAAGTCAATTGAATTTGCCAAGTACAGGGGTGAGCAAAAGTAGGTTTATAGTTGCAATACAAATAAATAATATAATAATTAATAAATGATGATATAAGAATAAACTCTGTGTTTTGCATACTCACAACTGTAAACCTCTTTTTGCCCAGTGTTGTATTTGCTGAACCCCACGCCTGTGCCAGGCACTGTCTAGGCAGCAGAGATTTCAAAATGATTAAGACTTGGCCCAGCAGAGATACTCAGTCAGCCACAGGTGCTCAGCCACAGGAGCTGGGCCAAAGAAGACCAGAATTCCCAGAGTGTAGGAGCTGGAGTGGAAACTTGGTGAAAGGCCATTCCAATCTTGGTGAACCAAAGGAGCACAAGCATACAGGGATAAACACATATGGCAGCCTGTCTGGAAAGCTCCAAGGAGATTGGTATGACTGGAAGGTAGAGTACCTGACAATATGGAACATGAAACTTGGCTGCCAAGAGGGTGGGAAGTCAAGGGACAGAGTTTAGCATGATATGCTTCTGTCTCTAGCTACCTGCAAGCCATTGGAGACTTTTCAGAGGGAGAGATCATGGGCCAACTTAGGTCTAGCAAGCTCTCTAGTAACCACGGGGAACTCAGGGTCCAAGGTGCTTAGTGGGTGTGAACTTTTTGAAATCAACACAGCTGTCAGACATTACCCATCCCATGGTCTAAATTCTATGAAATTTGGAATCACATGGGACCAGCCAGTCCAAGAGCTATTTAATCATGGCCACCAATTACTGACAGTCTTGCTTTTCAGAGATTTTCATGGAGACAGATGGGTGTACCTTATGTTTGAAAACCTCTAGGAGTAGAAATGTCCCTAACAACCTTTTTTTTGGAACATGGATCTCACACTTAAAGGGTGTGTGATAAGCAGGGGTTTTTCCAAATTAAATAAAATGGAGAAGTCTCACAAGCACAGGCCATAAAGCTCCTAGTCAGAGTCACGACTAACATATTTTATTTTATTACTATATATATTTTTAACTGGGATTGGACTGGTCTGTGAACTGCTTCCTCTTGTTCTGCTCCATCTGAATAAGTGGATCCAGCTGCACTCCCAATTGCTGCTGAATAGAACTGCCCACATTGTGGTGGCATCTTTGCTGCTGGTAATTCCTATGTGCTATCTGCACTTGTTTCTGCAAGATGAACTACTGAGGTACTACATGCATCTCTATGTAAATACTGATGTTTCTTGAGCCATCACTAATATGCTACAAGTCACATGAGGCTACCAGAGATTCCTAAGCAAAAGCTCACAAGTAAATCCCTATCATTGCTCTCAGAATGTGTCATTATGAAATGGGCTGATAATCAGAACTCTAGTAGTATTTGCATTTTAGGATTATAAAAACTTCAATGTGGCTATAAAATCATGTTTAAAATGATCAAAGATCTAGGTATTCAGGCATAAAGAACTGTCAATTTTAGAAAGCAATATTTCTGCTCATGTCCCAGATGACCTTGATCCAAGGACAAATTGGAACTTAATGCAGTGAAACTAGAGATGGCCAATGAGCTCAGCTCTGTACGGAACCACACCAAGGGGAGGGGCACTGGGCCCTCCCCAGTTGGTACACCATCAAATGGCAAAGAAATTTTATTTCTCAAGGGAATTGAGTTTACTTGCTAAGAATATGTCCTATTATTGTTTTGTTTTGCTTTGCTTTGCTTTGTTTTGTGGAAGGGTATAATTTCTAAAACTTTCCAGGTATTAGATTGTTTTCCTATTCCCATCTTTAAGCAGTTATAATTTGTTCTTTAAAATTTGTTTGGAGTCATGCCTTGGCTGGTGTCTTGGTGGATTGAGCACCAGCCTGCAAACCAAAGGGTTGCCAGTTCAATTTCCAGTCAGGGCACATGCCTGGGTGCAGGCCAGGTCCTCAATAGAGGACACGTGAGAGGCAACCACAGATTGATGCTTCTTTTCCTCTCTTTCTCCCTCCCTTCCCCTCTATCTAAAAATAAATAAATAAAATCTTTAAAAAATTGTTTAGAACCCCTTGTAAAACCTTGCCTGTAGTTTTCTTGATGGCATATTTTAACAGGTTACATTTCAAAACTTGTTTTCATATGGCAAGTTAATGATTACACACACACACACACACCATGGCAAACTTCATGTGGGCTTGGGAAACAGGTAAAACTGGGTTTTCATCCTGCTCTGCTGCAAACTAGCTATGTGACTTTGGGCAACTCAAATTAACCTCTATGGGCCTCATTGTCCTCATTTGTAAAATAGAGATAACAATAGTTCCTGCCTCATGTGCAGATTGAATGAGTCCAAATATTGAAAGCACTTGGATTCATGCCTGGTGTATACCAAATGCTCAGTAAATTTAGTAGTGACAGATTTTATTTTTGATCAATTAATGCATCCAACTATCTACTGGCTTATCATTAACTACAGAGACTTGCCCACAGTAATTGCTTAGTGTTTATTGCAATGAATCAAATTGACTGCAAATGTTTAGCTTAGTTTGGGGAGATAACTATTTCCATTTCTACTGGGATGTTTGGTAGGAGATGCAGATGATCACTTGCAGCTTGGGTGTTAAAAGCATTAGTGTGAAGAAGCTGACTCACAAAAAAGCAGAACTCATCAAGGCAGGCTTTTCCCCTGTTCTGTTGGATACCACTGTTGCTTGGTGTGCTCATCAGGATGTCAGGACTATATCAGTAGCTTGTTTGAATCTTGAAGTTTTCTCTAACATGGATAGTACGGGGTTTTCACCTGACATATCAAGTATGGGGTTTTTAATTGCCTTTAGCTGAAAGAATTAGGTCATATGTTCATTCTGATAAAATTCTTGTCTTCTAAAACACAATGGAAAAGACAGGTCACACACACACACAGACACACACACACACACAATTCCTTAAACCTTGGGGCCCTGGCAAGATGAAGTGCAGTAAAGGCTACAGTAAGGGCTATTGTGAGATTTTCGCTTGACTGTTTGGTTTTGCACTCACCATTTGGTTTTTCAGATTTCTCAGCATGTCTACACATATACCTACAAACCTATTTAGAACCATGTGCTCTGTTGTGGGGGGCAGGTGGGTAGGGATGGATCAAGACTAGTCAAGGTCATTGCTGGTGAACCAGATATCTGACCTAGCTTTACTCCCACTTGCAACATAACAATGAACAGTCAAGGCAGAGGATCCTTAACTGAGTTCCATGGATGGGTATTAAGTAGTCTAGAAAACCCCTGAAATTATGTGTGAGATGTTGGTAGGCTGTGAAAGGGGAGACACCACCATAAGTGCTTTTTCTGTTGAGGGAGACAGTGACTGATTCTCAAAGGAGTCTGACCCAAGACAATTAAAACTGCAAGTCTGTTTGGTTTTGTTGCCCCAGACCAGCTGGTGTATATAACCACAACACCCAGTAAGCAACCCAGTAAGGCAGTCAGGGAAGTGACAAGATCAGTCAGAACCATTTTGTGGCCAAGCAGCTGATAGATTGTTCAATTGGTTGTTGTAGAGTCATGTAGACAAAGCCTGCAAGCTTGGGGAAACCAGTCCTCCCCAGATCAGCCTCGAGCAACAGGCCCCATCCTACCGGGCCCTGGGGAGTGAGCTCTTCCTGCCAAGCAGCTCCTTTGCTCATGAGCTGTCCAGAGTCACCTCCTCGTACAGCACCTCAGAGGCAGCGCCCTGGGGCAGCTGGGATCCGAAGGCCTGGAGGCAAGTGTTTGCTCCACTACTGCCTAGCTGCGACACTGTGGGTAAGTCACTTCCCCTGAGCCTCACTTTCCTCATCTGTCAACTGGGTCGCAGTTCCCTGCTCCGCCTGCCCGCCTGCCTTACAGGGTTGTTGGGAGGAACATAGGAGGTGACAGCCCATAAAGCTCTGTACACCCAGGAGGGATTTCCAATGCTTTCTCTACTGTGTCCTGGCCAGTCTTTGGCAGAGAGAATAGCTAAGCAAGCTGAATACTCTAGGTACTTAAGCCTCACCTCCTGGGAATTGAGTGGGGTTTGTCCCAGATGCAGTTACTGGGACAGTAACACCCCACCCTCCCTGCTGTCCATCTTCTGGCACCACAGTTCCTTCCCTGCCTGTCCCTGCAGCCAGACTGTGAGCCTGAGAGAGACAGGTCTACACTTCTGTACCTTGAATCCCCCAATTGTCTGCCTGTTCCATAGCTAGTGGATACTCAGGAACTGCCTCTCCCAACAGCAAACCGCTGTGGACTGTGCACCCAAGGTGTTCTTTGACCCACCCAAGAGTCACACACCCTAAAAGTGGGTAGTTGGATTTCCCCACTGCAATACTGGCAGCCTAGGAAGGGCAGGCAAAAGGAATTCTAGCCAAGCTTCTCCAAATGGCTGTGAGTTTGAATCTTGCTGCAGAGTCTACATTAGGAAGGGCTTGACTTGCCCTAAAGAATCACCTTAATGGTCATAAGAGCAAGATGGAGGACACCAGCCAGAATGGGCCTTTGCAGAGTATTTCATTTGGATTGTGCAGTTATTGTTCTGGCACGTTAAATAGCAGTGTGCATAGGATATCTGCCCTATCTGCAGAGAAGACTGGAGAAATGAGCATTGCTAAGTGATAGTGATCTGAAGAGGGTCATCAGGCTGAAAGGACCTCCAGGATTCTGGCCTTGAATGGAAATTCTGCTTTGTTACAGACAGCCTTGTTCTCTTTATCTGTCTGCCATGGCCTGGAAGAACAAGCAGTACCTTCTGTTAAAGGGGTATTGATTTTTTTCTCTCTTACCTCCCCCGCCCTGCCTTTATTTTCTGTGTACTCTCAGAGTCACAGTGCTCTTCAGCTAAAACCTGAGAAATCTGGTCCAACAAAAGCTGCCAGGGAAACAAATTTGGCAAACATGGATGGGGGCATCATCCACTGAGGATGTCATTGCCTTTCCCTGTCCTCAGAAGTCAAAAAAAGAGGATCCCTGCTAGCTTGCCTACTGAATTTTTATCCTCACCCTCCTTATGTCTACCAAAGCCAACACCTTCTACCCAGTAGTGCAGGGTGGGGCAGATGCTTGGCCCCTTAATCTTCCCGACAAAGCTTTGGAATTTGAGCCTACATGGGGGTACTTTGAGGGACAAGACTTTGCCAGCTCAACCTGTGACTCAGAAAGGCCAGACTCAGTGTGAAACAGAAGAGGCAAGCACCGCAGGAGAAGCAGATAGGGAAGCTGTAAAGACATTTGTGTCCTCTGCCCCAGGATATTCCCAGCATTTAGACCAAGCTCTTCTGGGACCAGGCAGCCCTGAAACCGTAGAGGAAACAAAAGAAAAGTCAGAATGGAGTTCATGCTGTTGGAGGTCAGGTGGAAAGACAGAAAATGGAGAGTGAAAGAGCTGACAATACAGCTCTCAGCTGTTTACTTTTTATGCCATTGATTTTATTAAAGCCCCATTGACAGCTTCAGACCAGTTCAGACCCCAGGACAGCACCATCACTGTGAGGAAGATCCCTGGCTCCTGTGCAAGGGGCCCAAAGGGGCAAAGAAAGACTCCAGCTTGGCCAGTGCTACCCTGGCTTCACCTAACTTAGAGACCCTTGTGACAAGTTCTGATAACCTTCAGGGCCCCAAGCCCTGACCTGAGGTTTCTACTGTGTTCCCACACCCCTCACACTCCTGTTCCCTTCACACATTGTATTTTCTTTAGAAGGTGTGTAAACATCCGAAATGACCTTTGATTGACTTACATGTGTCTTATCAGTCTCCCCTGCTTTGTAAACTCCATAAAAGTAGAGAAGCACAGTGCTGTCCCCATGTTTTGGAAATAGACTGGCCCAGTGTAAACCCATGAGAAGTATTTGTCAGCTGACTGACAGAGGGACACACTGAGATTCCAAGGAAACCCTGTCTTCCCATTACATATTTGGGCAGGTTTGTTTTGGGAGACTAGAGTCAATGAGGCCCACATATTGCAGGCCGCATTTGGGCAGGGGAAGTCATTGATCAAAGGCAACACAAAAGGGCAGGTGTTTGACAGACCTCACTCTCCCTCAACATCTTGGCCTTAGGTTCACAGGAAGAAGTGGTCTGATAGCACACACATCACTCCCAAAGGTTCAGTCTTCTCTGGAGTCATTCTGGAGAAACCAAGTCATGAGCTCTGAGAGTCAGGAGAAACTAGGAAATGAAGTTCACCTGTCATTTACTGTAATAAACCTCTGTAGCTTTTGGAGGAGAATTTATGCCTAAGAACAACCACACCACCTCAAATGGGGCTTCTGATGGAAGTGTCTACATTGCCTTCATCCATGGGCTATGCAAGTGTGTGATGTCCTCATCCATGTAGGTATGGGAGCTTCCAGAATTCAGGTCTTTATTTCATAATCTTCGTGCAGAATACTGTCTTCTTGTCATTTTAAAGGAAAAGTCAGAGGAGTGGGTGGTGTTTCCAAATCTGATTTCCAAAAAAATACAAAAGGTATTTTCCTAGTGGAATAATAAACAAACCCAGGCACTGGGGCTTGTTAACCTTTGAACATAGCTGAGTGACTTCTGGTGCAGGGCAAGATAGTTTAGTGTGAGAGTACTCATGGGCTGCATTTGCTGGGAAAGGAGGCTGGGGTTTCCCAGAGGTAGAAAAAACATCTCCCTTCCTCTTCCTCTTCCTTCCTCTCCTCCTCACCCTTTTCCTCTTCCTCCTGCTCCTCATTCTACTTCTGCTTATTCTCTCTCTTCCTCTTCCCTTCCTCTGTCCTTCATCTTTCCCTTTTATTTCTCTTACTCCCTCTCTCCCTGTCCCCTCCCTCTCTTCTTCCTTCCCTACCCCCATTTTTACTTTCTTCTTGCCCTCTTCTTCCCTACAGCAATGTGTGCTATACACAATAAGGCTTTGGACCCATTCGCTGACATCCCTCAGAAGCTATTCCATTGGAATACCCTTCCCAATGAGAATGTTTTCCTCCTGGAAATTTCAGGGCCAGTAGCTTCAGTCTAAGTCCTGCTGAAAATCCAGGAACCCTTTGTGTGTGAGTCCTGTTGATTATCTGCCCCATCCATCCTCCTTTACTAGATTAAGTGGTTGAATCAGTCCCGAGACTATTATTCCCCTGCAGTGGTGAGAGGAAGCATCCAGGTTATTCCATGAGACTATCAGGAGCAATTCACCTGTGATGGCTGAAAAGCAAAGCTGACCCAGGACCTGTCCTGGTCTGCTGGGGAGGAGACTGTTGGGCTCAACTGTGCCAGGAGGTAGCAGTGAGGTTTAGGCCAGCCTTTTGCATCTTTCTCCTGACTAACACACAGATGAAACACCAGCCCTGCAAAAGCCCCCCCACACAGACCAGGACTTTGCAGCTTCCTGAACATCAGCAAGAAGTTTCCACAAAAGCAACTCTGTGACTCCTCAGGTCACCATTCTGGCTGAGACCTGTCTGTGAATGTAGCCCCTTGGCCCAGTGGGACTGGGAGGTGCTGTGATGGAAGATCCAGGGCCCTTAGTTCTCTGGAAGACTTCCTGCTGGCACCAACCCAGGCTCGTCCATGGTGATCAACATGGGGGAGCATACCTACACTTGAAAAGGACCCACAAACACTGCTCTGTCAATGTCACTTGGCATAATAAGGCCAAGTACCACAACAATCACAGCCTTCAAAAAATGAGTCATTTGATGACCTCCTCCATAAGCATGCTTATGAAAATCCACAGGGTGCCTGGGATATCCTTTACAAGTCTCCATCACTAAGCAGCAATTTTCAGCCATTATTCCCTCCTGGTCACTGAAAACATTTGTCATTTCCTGTTTTTCCAAAGATTCTAATTGTCAGTTTCAAAAGGCAACAACCGTTTTCTTTGGGTTTATCTTTGGAGCCCATTGATTCAGAACAAAGGCTTGGGGCCTCCACCTGCAATACAAAGGAAGCATCCTCCTAGGGAGGTCTGAATAGAATGCTCTGGCTGCTGGGCCAGGGACAACAGAATCAGACCCAGAGCCCAGGACTAGGAATGCCCTGGACCACCTCAGCAGTATGATAGACCCCTCTTGACAGCAGTGCCCCAGAACCTTCCAGGATGCTAGAGGGCCCACCCTGCAGGCTGGATGTCAAGTGTGCCCTTTGGACTTGGGAGTTTGTGTAACCATGCCATCCAGGTTTTCCCTTCAACTCTGGATGCTCTGAGTTTTGTGCTTCCTTGGATGAGCGTTGCCAACAACCCCGTTCTTCCTATAACCCTGGACTGTTTGAGGAGCACTCTCTTTTATCTGACAGACACTACCCAGGTCCTCAACCCTCTGTCTTTGGTCTCCCATGCCCTTGGAGTGTCTTTCATCTCTGCTTCTTCCATTCTTGGTTCTTCTGCCCTTCCCCTGCTTCTTCTTTGGTCACACTCTGTAGCCTACATCTACCCCCAACCCCTGCCCCTATGCAACTGTGTTAGTTGATGAAACTATTGGGCAGCCAATGGAGAAGGAGTTAGAATCAGTGTAGACCTAGCTGGCTATAGGAGCCAGTCCCCAGAAGCAACAGACTGGACAGGCAGAAGCATGGTGTCTGCAGTTAGAAGACATGGTATCATGTCAGTAAGCTAAGGTCTGTAGATATTCTACTCTTGATCCTAGCCAAAAGGCTGAGACATGATGAGGGGGTCTGTAGATACTCTGCCCAGATCTCCTGGCCAAAGCTGATGTAAGGGTGGAAGGAAAGACCATAAGTAAAAGGGCTGCCTCAGAAATGCCTGCCCATCCTGAGCATCTCAGGGAGATCCTAACTCCCCACCTTCCTGATGGCATGGCCTTGGGAGGTCGCATGGTCTGTGTGCTCTTCAGTGACTGAGTATCACTGGGATAACAACATGCATACTTCAAAATATTGTTGCAATGTTGTGTGAAATAATGGGTGCAAAGTGCTCAGTACAGTGAGCATGCATGAAGGCAGTTTTGTCACCTTCATGCTTTAACAGGAAGAGGGCAGCTCTGTGGGATGCTGAGAAAAAGCACCTCCAGGGTCCACACCCCAGAGGATGGGGGCAAGAGCTCGGACAGGAAGCAGGCTAAGGACAGGGTGGTGAAATAATTTCTAGTGTAGTCTGCCTGGTGCCATGTGTTTGTCCTCTCTGCCTTGGCAGGAACTGAGGCCAGAAATTGCTGCCGGGCCAGGAAGCTGGACATTTTCCCAAGTACCAGCACCTCTGCTTGCTTCCATGCCACACCCTCATGTTCCCCCTAGATGCCAGCGCATGTTGCAAAGTCAAGTCTTCTGGCATCTAGGGGGACGCAGCTCAGAAAGTGGACTCAGGGAGGTTATTCCTTGGTGGAGCTGCCTTGGTTGTTGGTATATTTGTGAGCAAGCTTCTTAAGAAGCAGAGAGAGATGGCTGTGGGTAAATACTGGATTGGGAGTCAGACTTGCATCGGAAAGGTTGAGGATTTCTGTGCAAGGAGTGAGTCATGGCTCCCATGTTTCCTCATCTTGGTTCTTTCCCAGCTGGGCCCTTGAGCCACTCCCACACTCAATGCTGGGACTGCAGGCCTGAAGCTTGGCTCCTCCCCCTGCCCACCCAGCTTGGAAATGGAGACAGGAAGCTCATCCCAATTGTACATGCTGCAGCCAGTCAGGAGAATGAAGGGAAGTTGGCAGTGAGTGACTACTGGTGTCAGACAGTGCATCCATCTGATGATGTGATCATCCTGCTGTTCATGCCAGGACCACCCAGAACAGTCCTTGGCCTTTTCCCCATGACAATCCTGCAGAGGCTGGGTACCCACCATCACATAGCCCAGAGTTGGCTCTGTCCCAGTTTGTTCAACCATTCCTTGTCTGGGTAGTTTAGAGTCCAACCCCTACCCTAGTCACTCAGTGCCCTCTGAATGCAACCAGTTTATGTGGGTCTCCTTGATAGCTGCCATGCCCAGACTCTTGTCAGCACTTATAGACATGTTCTGGCCAAAACAGAGTAGTGTAGGACTGTCGCCTCCCTCATTCTACATACTCTGCTTCTATTAATGCGGCCTAATGTTACATTTGCTCTTTTGGTGACCACATCTCACTGTTGACCCATCCTGAGCAGACGAAGGACATCCATAATGCCTAATTATTATTCTATGTGTACTTGCTATTAAGTAAGCTCTGTGTCTACCACTACAACCTATGCTGTCACAGTTGTGTTTTTTTTTTTAATCCAAGTTCCAGAATCCTACTTTTATTTATACCTGTGGAGTTTTGCTTGGGAGGGTGGGGCATGCATGCAAGTGTGTGTTGGTGTGTTCACTCATGCTTTCTGCTACACCAAAGCCAAGTCCTGGTTCCTTACACAGTGACCCCAAGGCAAATATTTCTTGGTAGCCTTATTCTAACACATCTTTTTCATCTTCTGTTTAGCAAGAGAAACAGAGATCAGCTCTTACGGCAACGACCCCTGAACAGCAAAGTCCATATATCACCCAACAGATGAATCAATTTCAAGGTAAGCAGTTAAGATCAATGTTCCTAAAGGGACAGGCCCGCAGTGTGTATGTGAAGGTGGAGTGAGAATTCACCCCAGAGTAAGCAATTACTGTGGGTGTTTCTTAAAGCATTGAGGGGAAGAGGGAGGTCTGCAAGTCAGTTCAGTAGCACCCTGGTTGGATTTCTCACACTGAAAATTTAAGTAGGATCCCAATTGAAGGCCATGTCTTAATGACTCTGATATCATCATATAATTCAACAGATTGATTAAACTCAGTTAGGCAATTTAAAGAAGTTATTCTCAGGGGAAAGGGCACACTCCCTAGGCTTTTATCAGAATCAACTGAGGACTGCTACAACCCAAGGGTTCTGATCCTACCCTCCTTGCCCTCACCCTAGTGACCTTCTATTCTAAGGAAATAATGGGCCACCTTTCAAGTGTGGACAATGGAAAAGGGGTTGAAGCTCTCCTTAAAGAGTTTGTGGTAGAGGGCTCCCAGAGCCTCCACAGATAGAAGAGGTCCCCACCCTACCATGACAGCTATGAATGTAATCAACATTTATTAGTTGGGAATACAGCTGTTTGGGGGGGAAAAGAAAAAACAAAAACAAACAAGCATTGGTCCCTACTTTTCAGAGCTTGCAGATTAGTTGAGGAGACATGTGGTAAGCTATCCTTAACAGCCAGTAGTGACACAGTGCACAACCAAGGTTATTCTCACCTAGGTCTCAGAAAGGCCACTTGCCCTTCAACAGGTGGTCAGCATCTTCATTTTAGGCAATGCAACATTACTCCTCCATTCTCGTGCAAAAACCCCTGTTCCTTTGGGCTTAACACCAACTAAATATCCCACCTGCCCAGGTCAGCCACACTTCAGCTGTAGAGACAGAACAGACAAGTTCCAGGAAGACAATTCTGTCTGTCAAGGGATGGACAGTGCCAGGCCTGTGTACTGAGTATTGAGTATATAAAAGCACACTGAGACCCTGGCCTCATGGAGCTTACAATCTACTTAAAAAGACAGAAAGATAAGCTGGCATTTTTCATCCAACATTATACATACTTGGTAGGGGAGTGGGGGAGGTGTGTGAGCACAGACTCTAGAGTCTAGGAGAGCTCCCTAGAAGAACTGCAGTCCAAAGTGAGGGTGGAGGAACAAGGGGACTTGAGAAAAGCTGGGGAACAGAACATGCTCAGTAGGAGCCAAGGGTGGAAGGTGAGAGGTCAGTGCTGGGGTGGTAGCTCCCAACAGCAGCTACAGCCCAAATTGAGAGCACCTTTGGAACTGACCCCCCTTCTTTTTTCCTGTAGCCATCCAAGAACAAGTCACCTCCAAGCATAGCCAGACCAAGGCGAACTCCCCATACAGCCAGCACATGATGCCACCCACAGCTGGGTTCGTTCAGAACAATTTGAGTCCAGGAATGATCCCACCCAGGAGACACCAGACCCAGGAGGGCACGATATCACCGACCCTGGGTAAAAAGCAGAGAATTTTCAACCCCAGACCCCTATTTCCCATACCATCATGCTCAGGCCAGAACCCCCTGGGCAGCCTTGGCTCTGTCTGCCAGCATACACAGATGCCCAAGGCATCCCCCTTGGGAGTGCTCCTGCCCAGGTTCGGCCAGCTCCTCAGTCCCCACCAGCTCAGGCAGCCCTGTGTACCAAGAATGCCCACCATGTTCAATAATGCCACATGGGTGGCAGCAGCAATGTCAACCCCAGTGGTCTCAAGGGAACCAACCCTGAGGCAAGTTGATAACAGAATCCAGCAGCAATTTGATAGGAACTCAGCTTTCACCAAGGTGCCTGAGGGAGTCTCCCTGGTAGCCCCAGCCTGTCCACCACAGCAGGCAGTTAGGCCTCCTAGTCAGGGGACCCCTGGAGGCAGGCCTGGCCAGATGGTGAATGCTGTTTTACCCAACCCCAACTTCCTAAGACAGAGCCCCGTGCTTGGTCCTGTGCCTGCGCTGAATGATGCCAAGTCCTTCCAGCAGGGTATATCCAGTTTTGGTCCCATGAGTCCCATGCAAGGCATTGAGCCGCCACCAAGCTATGTGGCTGCTGCTGCCATTGCCTCTGCTGCTTCCGCCATCGCTGCCAGCTTGTCTCCAGATCCATTCAACAGAATCGGGCCCCCTCCTGAGCTGCCACCCTATGACTTTTTGCCCCAGGCCCAGCCTCTACTAAATGATGTGGTTTTACCACCTGACTCCAGTGAGGTGGATTTCATTGAAGCTCTCTTGAAAGACCCAAGCACGAGCCCAGATGAAGACTGGTTATGCAACCTGAGAATAATTGATGACATTTTGGAAGAGCAGCATGCTGGTACCCAAAATGCCACAGCCCAGAATGCTGACCTAGTCACCCAGAATAGCCAGAATAGCCCCCCGCAACATTGACATCACTTTAGGGAGTGGTGTGAATCCATAGCAAATTCACAACTGGCTCCAGACAGTCACACAAGTATTCAGCCCATGCCCAGCCTTCTTTCTACCTGTAACAAAGTGGAAAGCTGGTGAGTTTTCAAAATAACTGTACATATTTGAAAATTTTGTAAATGGTTTTCTTAAACTTAATGCAGAAGTATTTATACTTCGTTTTGTGACTCTGTAAATAAAGTGACAGCTTTTCTTTCAATACAGTTGTGTTTATTATACATTGTTGAAAATATGCAGACTGTGTTGTTTGCTCCAATGATGTCTTGTAAGCCAGGTGGCTAAGTTGCTTAAGATTTTGATGCAACAGAAGATGTGGATGTAACCAAGAGGTGTTGTGCAAGCTTACAAATGCCACATAGAAAACCACTTGGCCATTTATTTCCATTTTCACTGAAAACGTGATCGCCTTGTGTAATTTTTAATCTTTGCAAACCTTTCAGTCTCTACTAGCTCTTTCCTGATAAGCACATTACAGCAGAAGCTGCTTTTATTGTAAGTGCCCCACAGAGGAAATTTGCAAGGAGGCTGAGAGAGTTCTGTAGATTTTGGAGAGGTAAAGAGAGAGTGTGTGAGCTAAACAATCTCTGATCTATCAACCTTAGGGATCTAGAGGGTCCTCCCTTTATCATTCAGACAAGAGAACCTCAGCTTTGCACCTCTCCAGAGGCACCCTTGCAGGGTGAAAGTGAGATGTTCCTGGTTTAAAGCCTTTCGGTACTTGTTTTGATGTAAGGTTTTGTGGTTTGCGGGGGAAAGTCTGTAAACATCAATACTTGATTTTTGGTTTGTGTTTGGATGCTTTGTATCTGTAGTTATCATCATGTATATTTCAATGTCTGTTACAGAAAAAAACCAGTCCCACTGTCCTGTAAACTTTTCTGTGTCCAAACTCTATGTAATCACATTTTAATTGCCACTTGGTATTTTGCCTCTATGTTTGAAATCTGTCATCTGTTTTAAGCCAGAATGTTTTTTCCTTTCTTTCTATAATAAACAGCCTGGAGAAAAGTGCCTCCATTTTCATTTTTCAAGAAAGCATTCAGTACCTGCAAGCCCATGTCAGCAAAGACAGCCAGTGCCTTTGGTTCTTTCCTGGGCTGCTATCCTGCACATTGGAAAGATGCTTCACATAAGGGTGCCGGGTGAAAAGTTTGTGTGGGCCAGCTACAGTCAGTTTCACATCACAGCATAGAAGCTTGCCATTTTGGGTCCCAGCCCATCATTTTATAGATGAGGAAACAGAAGGGATGGGAGGCCACTAAGGCAACTCAGCTCGAGGGTGAGGGCAGGAGGTGGCTTGCACTGAGAATATAAACTGCCCCTCCATCCTCTTTTGGCTGAGAGGTTGACAGACCTAAATAATGTGCCATCTCCTCCCATGTGACACCCATATAAAGCAGCTGGAGATGGGGGGATACCTTGAGGCACATGGCATGCCTGTTGTAGTGGAGAGTAAATGTCTTTCATTTCAAAGACAACCAACAAGACCTGGTGAAGCCACTGGGCAGCTGAGTACCCCTCCAGCGCATGGTAAAGGTAGAGGGATGTCCCACCTTCCCTTCCCAAAGCTTTGATCATCCTGAGTGCTAGGGCAGGAAGAGCTCAGCAGGCTGGGCTGGGGTGCAGGGACCACAGGGGTGCATAGGACAAGTCAAAGTCCCCATAGCTTAGCTTCCTGTCCAGGACCACAGCAGAAGGAGAGTCTTTGCTCTAGTTTGCCTGACTGTTCAAACCCTGCTGAGCTCCGTCTAGTCCCTTTTAACCCCATCCTACCCCACCCTCCATCATTCACATCAAGTGGGTTAGCTGCTGGTTGTTTCCAATTTAAACTACGTGAAAACAAAGATTCCTCTCACCCAACACTAGGACCACCCCCTCATAGCAATAAAGTGACTTCTACAGAGCTTCATCTGAGTTTGGCTTATGGTTAGATTTCATTTCCAGAGGGACCATAATGGGATGGCTGGGACCTGACCCTGTCCCTGTCCCTCTCCCAGGGTGGTCACAAGGTGAGAGGATTTGCAGGTGGAACCAAATCTCCCCAAAGGTAGTGAGGAAGCTAGTTGGGACACCACTGCAGGTGCTGTAAAAGCACAAATGAAATACCAGCTGGGATTACATGTAGTCACAAGGGAGTATGTCACATTTATCCCCCTAATTGGCCGGGAAAGTTTTTATACGTCATCCTCAAAATACAAAATGTTTCAATATAATGGCATGCTTGAGGAAGCCCATGCACTGAGAAAGACCTGTTCTGTCCAGCAGAGTCTAAAATGCTGTAGGAAGATGCCTGCACTCACCACTCAGTGACTATGACTGAGAACAAAGATCATTAGATCTTTGGGGTAGAAGCAGGGGTAAAACAGGCCTCCCTAGCCCATGGGCCAGAGGAGACATAGAACTGAGAGCCAGGCCCCTCCTGCTTCCTGCAGAGCATTCTTTGCAGGTCTGAGTAATGGATGTGCCCTAGGGTATCTGTCAGCTTCAGTTATCACTCCCTATCATGGTTTCTGCATTTTTTGCTCCTGCCCCTCAAAGGCAGCACCTCCTCAGAAAGCCTCCCAGGAACCATCCTCACTATGCCTCTTGGTGTTGCCTCAAATGCCCCAGTGGTACCAGGCAATAGGCAGGCCCTGGCTTTTCCTCAGGGCCACACTGAAACTGTTGGGCCTACATCTCCTGTCTCCTCTCTCCAGTGGACACAAGAGCAGCAAGGGTTGGGTCAGGTGCCCTTCTTGGCTCTGTGTTGGACCCAACTGCCCAGTGACTGTTGCTCACAGCCAACCATTTGGGGGTACTGAAGCCATGTCCTATACATCTCCCAGCCCAGCCCTCCCAGTAGGACTTCCTTAGCCTGCCATAGAGATTCGGGGGTCACCACTGTCCCCACTCAGTTTTGATGGTCCTCAGAGACCCCAAACAAAAGCTGAGCTTGGTCCATTGAGCTCTCAGTTTTCATTTTCAGCTCCCAGAGGATTTGCTGCACACTGAAACCACACAGTAACCTTAAGGCTAAGCCAGTGTGGACAGCAGTGTAGACAGCTCCCTGAACACTTTCTGCCATCTGACTCCAGCCTAATCTCACTGCAACCTAGGTGCCCATCAGTAAATGAATGGATCAAAAAACTCCTTTTTTGCATCTCCATTCCCACTGGTTGTCTGAAGTTGCTCCATCCAGGAAATACCAGTTCCCACCTTTCTGACATTGTACTGTTAGCCTCTCTTTGCTGGATTCTTCCATGGAACTTTCAACTGGGCCATGTTAAACATTTATAAAGGACCCATGGACAAGGACAATGGGGGGGGGTTGAATGTGGGAGGGGGTGGGTAGGGCAGAGGAGAGTAACGGGGAGAAAATGGGGACAACTGTAATTGAACATAAAAAGATTTTTTTAAAAAGCCACTCAACACCACAGCCTGTCCAGCTACAGCTTTAGCTCCTGCCACCCTCCCCTCCCACTCTCTTTTTTTATTTTAATTATTGTTCAAGTACAGTTTTCTGTCCTTTACTCCCAGCCCACCTACCCATCCCTCTCCACCTCCCTCCCATTTCCACCACCCCCTAGTTTTTGTCCATGTGTCCTTTATATTTCCTCCTGTAAACCCTTCCCATTCTCCCCTGAAATTCCCTCCCCTCTCCCCTATGGTCTCTGTCAGCCTGTTCTCTATTTCAATGTCTTTGGCTATATTTTGCTTGTTTGTTTGTTGTGTTATTTAGGTTCCTGTTAAAGGTGAGATCATATGGCATCTGTCTTTCACCGCCTGGCCTATTTCACTCAGCATAATGCTTTCCAGTTCCATTCATACTGTTGCAAAGGGTAGGAGCTCCTTCTTTTTTTCTGCTGCATAGAATTCCATTGTGTAAATGTACCATATTTTTGATCCATTCATTTACTGATGGGTACTTAGGTTGCTTCCAGCACTTGGCTATTGTAAATTCTGCTGCTATGAACATTGGGGTGCATAGGTTCTTTGGATTGGTGTTTCAGGGTTCTTAGGATATAATCCCAGCAGTGGAATTGCTGGGTCAAAAGTCAGATCCATTTTTAGTTTTCTGAGTAAGTTCCATCCTGTTTTCCATAGTGGTTGTACCAGTCTGCAGTCCCACCAAACAGTGCAGTATGGTCCCCCTTTCTCCACAATCTATCCAACACTTGTTGTTTGTTGCTTTGTTTATGATGGCCATTCTGACTGGTGCCCTCCCACTTTCTTCAGCCTGCAGTGATTTGGCTCCAGTCCCCTCTCTTCCCAAGTATGGTGGTACACTATACTAAATTCTAAAATACTAAATTTGTCCTGGCCATAACATTTTCAGTCTTCAGTGGAATTGTCTCTTCAGCAGCACTAGACTCTCCCAGAAAAGTGCTGCCCTTGGCTCCTGAGACCCACAGACCCTTGGGACTCTTCTGCTCTGGCCTACAGCTTGGTCCTCTCTCTTCTGAAAGTCATTCTCTCCTGCTGTTCGTATTACTTCCTTTCACTTGACTAGGCCTTCTTTACCCTCTCATTATCTTCCAGGTTCTTTCCCTGAGCAGACAAATGGGTCCATGAGCCTGCATCTCAGCACCTCAGCATCTCAGCCTGGTCAAAAAGAACATCTGGGCAGAGCCCTAAATTTTGGTCCCCAGGGTAATATTGTTGAACTGGGGTTCACACTGGGCTGAAGCCCTCTAACCCCCTGGAAAAAAAGAGTGCAGGAGCTTGGAGGCTGCTGGATGTCTCCCATGAAGAGGGTTCACCATCAATTCCTGCTTCAGGCAGCAGCATTGACTGGAATCCCTCATAGGTTCCCCAGACTCTCCAAAGTCCTTCCCTCAGAGAGCTGTGAGGAAGAAGGCACTCAGATGCCAGTGGCTCCTGAGGAGCTTGCAGGAGGTACCTGAAGGCCTCTCCGTAGAGGGTGAAAAAAGAACCACAATCATTATAGGGGAAGTGCTTTCTTCATACTCTGTCCCATCACCCTCCATACAACTTTGAATCCAGCCCCAGGGAAAATGAGAGAAGTCTCTAGGGAGGTAGATGAGACCTCAGGAACTCCCTCTTCCATCAGAGCAGGCTCAGGTCCCTGGAGGTCCCACAGCCAGGGCTGTGGATAAGGTATTATGTCTTACTTGACTTTCAGCCTAAAAAGTCAGGGCATCTGGAAGTGGACATGGGGTTCTGAAGAAGCACATAGTGTTGTTTTCTCTAGGGTGTGGTCAAGGATGTTCCAGGCAGAGGGAACAGCAAGTACAAACTCTAGGAGGAATGGAAAAGAGGCAAGTGGGGGTACCCAGTGAGCAACAGAAGGTGAGACAGGAGAAAGATTGCATGGGTTGGCAGGACCAGAGCACACAGAGCCCTGCAGGCTGTCTTCATTCCACAAGGGAAGCCTTGGATCATTCTGGTACCTGTGTGGAGGATATACTCACTCCAGAATGAATGAGGGAGGCCAATAAGGAAGGCCTCTGTGTCCAGGGCTTCTCTCTACAGGCTTCCCATGGACATCCTCAGTTTGGGATGTCTAAACTGAACTCCACATCATTCCTCCAAGTCTGACTATCCTGCTCAGTGGCAGGCAGGCATTGCACTGCTCCACTCCACTTTTAAGGCCCCAAATCCCCTTGGTCTCCAAGCCCAGAATCTGGGAGTCATCCTGGATATTTGTTTTTTTCTCATCCCTTCTCTATCCTGGAAAGATGGGATATGTCCTCCAATTACTCTGCAAAATCTCTGTGATCACAATGAAAATCCCAGCAAGATTATTTTTTGTAACATGACAAAATGATTCAAGGTGATTGACCTGGTGAGAAAACAAAATAAACATAGCCAGGAAATTTCTTTTAAAATTTGTTTGAAAAATCAAGAAAGAGTTTTTAATACTACCAGATATTAAAATGTATCATGAAGCTACTGTATTTAAAGCATTGTGGCCCTGACACAGAAAAGGAAAGACAAGTCAGCAGAAATGAAATAGAAACATGTGTGGGAATTGAGACAATGAGAAAGGTGGCAATTTAAATCAGTGAGGGAGACTCCATACATGGTGTTGGGAAAACTGATTTGCCATTTGAACAAAAAATCTGGATCCTCTGCCTCACCCCTGATATCAAGATAAATTCAGATGATTAAAAAATTAAAATAGAAAAAAGAGCCCTGGCTGGTGTTTCCCAGTGGATTGAGTGCTGGCCTGCGAACCAAAGGGTCACCGGTTCAATTCCCAGTCAGGGCACATGCCTAGGTTGCGGGCCAGGTCCCCAGAAGGGGACAGGCAAGAGGCAACCACACATTGATGTTTCTCTCTCTCTCTTTCTCTCTTCCATTCTCTCTAAAAATAAATATATAAAATCTTTTTTTAAAAGAGAAAAGAAAAAACTCATAAAATCACCATAAGAAAACAAGGGTGGATATTTTTAGAATATCAAGGTAGATCAAGTTTCTCCAATTATAACATGAAGCCCAAAAGCCATAAGGAAAAGACTGATGAAATAGCCCACATAAAATTTTAAAACTTGCAAAGAGAAAAACACACCATGGAAGTCAAAAGATAAATGACAAATTTAGAAAAAAAATGAACTCATGACAGGCAAAGGCTGATATGCCTAATACAGATAAAAGCAGTTAATTGTTCAGCAAAAGAGATGTACAAGAATTTTATAGCAAGTTTATTCACAGTAGCCAAAACCTGCAAACATCCCTGGTATCTGTTAATAGGAAAGTAGATAGGTCAACTCTGATATGTTCATGCAATGCAATAGTACTCATCAGTAAACAATGATAGTCCACAACAATGAAAAACAACAGACTACTGATACAGGCTACAACATGCATAAATTTCCCATGCATTATGCTGAAAATAAGCCAAATACAAAAGCATATGTATGATCTAATTTATAGATATAAGAAATCCATGGGGGGGGGATCGGAACAATGGGACCCTCAGAACATAGGGAACATTCTGGGATGATGATAAATTCATGTTAGGGATGTGGGTTACACAGGTGTATGCGTTGCCAAAACTCAGAGTATGATTCAGTTAAGATCTAGACATTTTGTTGCAAGTTAATTTTACCTAAAATAGAAGAATCTTAAAAAAATGTATTGAACTCCAGTTTATGATCTGCTAGAGTTAGGGGTGAAGTGTACTCATATCTGCAACTTACTCTGAAACACATAAAAAAGAAGATGATTAATGGATGAAAAGAGGGATGAGTATACGAACTTCTGGCCAAGATGGAGGAGTAGGTAGATAAACATTACCTCCTTGAACAACCAAAAGGACAACAAATTTAAAAATAAAAAATAACCAGAACTGTCAGGAAATTGAACTGTATGGAAGTCCAACAACAAAGGAGTTAAAGAAGAAATACTCATTCACACTGGTAGGAGGGGTGGAGAAAATGTGTAGCAAGGATTCAGCTGGAGAACCTGGCAGGCAAGGCGGCGGCACGTGTATGGATATACTGGGAGGAACAACTGGGGAGTGAGACAGAACATGCAGCCCAGGGGTCCAGCTTGGGAAAAGAAAGCCTCAAAACCTCTGGCTGCAAAAACCTGTGGGGTTTACAGCAGTGAGAGAAACTCCAAATCTCACAGGAGAAATAGTTGGGGAGACCCACAGTGTCCTAGAATGTACACAAACCAGCCCACCCAGGAATCACCACCAGAAAGGTCCAATTTGCTTGTGGGTAATGGAGGAAGTGACTGAAAGTGGAGCTGAGCAAGTAGCATTTTTCCCTCTAGGATCCCTCCCCTACATACAGGGCCACAACACAGTGATGTGGGTTGCCCCACTCTGGCAAATACCCAAGGCTCTGCCCCTTACAACAAAACAGATGCACCAAGACAAGGAAATATGGCCCAAATGAAAGAACAGACCAAACTCCAAAAATAGAACTAAGCAACAAAGACATAGATAACCAATCAGATGCAGAGTTCAAAACACTGGTAATTAGGATGCTCATGGAATTGGTTGAGTATGGTCACGAAAAAGAGGGAAAAATGAAGGCTATGCAAACTGAAATAAATAAATAAATAAATAAATAAATAAATAAATAAATAGGGAACCAACAGTGAAGGGAAGTAAACAAGGACTCAAACCAACAATTTGGACCTTAAGGAAGAAGTAAATATTCAACCAGAACAGAATGAAGAAACAAGAAATTCAAAAACATGAGAAGAGGATTAGGAACCTCCAGGACACATTTAAACATTCCAACATCTCAGTTATAGAGGCACCAGAGGAGAAGAGGAAGAGCAAGAAATGGAAAACTTGTTTGAAAGAATGCAAGAGAATTCCCCAATCTGACAAAGGAAATAGACTTCCAGGAAGTCCAGGAAGCTCAGAAAGTCCCAAAGAAGTTGTACCCAAGCAGGGACACACCAAGGCACGTCATAATTATGTTACCCAAGATTAAAGATCAGGAGAGAATCTTAAAAGCAGCAAGAGGAAAGGAAAGAGTTACCTAGAAAGGAGTGCTCATCAGACTGTCAGCTGATTTCTCAAAAGAAACTTTGCAAACAAGGGGCTGGAAATTAGTATTACAAGTCATGAAAGGCAAGGGCCTACATCCAAGATTATTCTATCCAGAAAAGCTCTCATTTACAATGGAAGGGCAGATAAGGTGCTTCCCAGCTAAGGTCATGTTAAAGGAGTTCATCATCACCCAGCCCTTAATATATAAAATGTTAAATGGACTTATCTAAGAAAAAGATAATCAAAACTATGAACAGTAAAATGACAGAAAACTCACAACTATCAACAAATGAGCCTAAAAATAAAAAGAAAAAGAAAGAAAGCAAAAACTACAACAGGAACAGAATCACAGAAATGGAGAGCACACGGTGGGTTCAGTGGGAGGGTTATCAGCAGAGAGTTGGAGGGAGGATAATGGAGGAAAAGTACAGGGAATAAGAATCATAAATGGTAGGCACAAAATAGACAGGGGAGATTAAGAATAGTATAGGAAATGCAGAAGCTGAAGAACTTATATTTACAACCCTTGGACATGAACTAAGGTGGAGGCCAGGGGAGGGGAATGCTGGTTGCAGGGGGTGGTGCAGGGCAGAGGAGAATAGAGTGGAGAAAAAAATGGGACTTTAAGAACATAATCAATAAAATATACTTTAAAATAAAAGAGGGATGAGTAGAGAGATAGAGATGTGAAAAATAAAGTAGAGTAGCCTGCTTATGGTAGAAACCAAGAGATGGGTCTAGAAGGATTCACTGTATATTTCTTTAAACTTTTCTGTTACTTGAAATTTTTCAGAATAAAATATTGGGGGAAATAATTATTTTTTTTAAATTACAGATGCACTTTAAAGTACAAATCTAGAAATTTGAGGTGGGGAAAAAAGGCAACAGAGACCAAGTTTATATTTAGGAGGCAGAAAGAGAATGGTGTTCAATTTTCCTACAGCTTCTTTTCCAGGAGCCAGTATAGGTTAGCATTAAACACAGGGAGTAAAATAGTCACTCCCTATGTGAAACAACCAGTCAGATTGGTCTTATCGCACTTATTCTGACAACATTTTGCAGAAACTGATCACTCTAACCATTGTTCACCTGTTTTGCTCAACTGAATTTTCTCTGCATTCTCAATGTTTTAAAAATTGCTCTCCAAAAAATTTTGTATTTTCATCTTATTATTTATAAACTTTTAAAAAAGATTTTATTTACTTTTAGAGATAAAGGAAGGGAGGGAGAAAGGGAGGGAGAGAAATATCAATGTGTGGTTGCCTTCTGCATGCTTCCTACTGGGGACTTGGCCACAACTCAGGCATGTGCCCTGACTGGGAATCAAACTGGCAACTCTTTGGTCACAGGCCAGTGCTCAATCCACTGAGCCACACGGGCCATGACTCATCTTCTTATTTAAAATACTTACCTTGATAAACATTTATTCTTTTATATGTACTATGTAAAAAAATAAAAAACAGAGCTCCTTCAAAACACTAAGAAAAATATGAACTACACAATGAGGAGGAAACGACAAAGGGCAGGAATAGTCAGTTAATAGGAGAATTGCAAATTGCCAGTGAACACAGAAAGGATGCTAAGCTGGTCTGATAATAAAGGGAATGTGAATAACACCAATGACACTCTGCCATGGTGTTTCTATCAGATTGGCCCCAAATGTAACAACTGATAATAAGTGCTGTAGCTGGAGCATTGGCACACAGGCCCCTTCTTTCCTTCACTGCTGGTTGGAGGGGAAATACGTGCAGCTATTATGGGGCAGTTTGGTAATTCTAAGGAGAGTTCCAACTTTGCCTGTTCATTGAAAAATACACCTTCATGGGCCTTAACCTCAAAGAATATCATTTAGAGGTGTTAGCGTAGGGCCCAGGAATATGTATTTAAAATTCCAAGATTGAGAATAACTGGCTTGGCTTTTGATATGGTAAGAATCTTTTACAGAAAACTGGCAAGAGTGTTTAGATATGTGTGCACAAAACTGTTAATTATAGCATTGTGTGACCTAACCAAAAATTGCAAACAATCCAAGTGTCCAAAATATGGAATGGTTAAAACCACACAGTGGAGGAGTGTACAGCCATTAAAAAACACACAGGACAACCTCTGAAATCCTGTTAACTCCACTCAGCACCTTTTTTTGTTCTTTTTCCAGTTTTGCTCTGTCTTGGGGTTCTGTTTTGTTAGTTTCTTTCTTTTGTTTTTGTTTTGTTTTGTTTTTGTTTGTTTCTTTATTTTCTCTTTTCTCCCATCTTGCATCTTAATCCTTGCTGAGGAGGAAGTAACATAAACAGACTCAGGAGTCATCAGAGACTGGAGGTAGGGCATAGCCAATCCATACACTATCCTAGGAAAAATACTGGTACTCCCCCTCACAGAAGAGCCAAACAAACACCCTCAAAATCGGGGCTCTGGAAGTCTACTAGGGGTGCTGCCCTGCCGAGTACAGGAAAATAATTCTGGACAGACTCATACTAGTGTCTCAGAAGGGAGAACATACCCATTGTCTTCCCTGAAGTATGAAAGGCATCTGTCATGGGAGATCCAGGAATTACAGCCCTTTGTTTCTGCCAGAAGCTCTCTGAAAAATAGTTGAATCTGTGACTAGTCTAAGATTGACAGCAGGGCAGCAGGCAAAGACAGGTAGAGGTAGATCATGTGGTGACTTGAGATATTTCCTGACCCAACCCTGAACCCAGTGCTGATAAAACCCAGCTTTACAGAGCAGCTTGGCCCACCCTGGGAGCAGCCAAGCCCATAGGAAGCAGCCACAAATTGTGGATTGCCTGCAGCTTTGATACAGAGACGGAGGGCCAGACATAGACAACACCTGACATTGGTTCACTGCAGACTCAGACATCAGAGCACTATCCATTGGGAGAAACTAAAAGGCAAGATCTAAACCGTGTAGAGACAAATCTACTTGGATCTTTTTCTTTCTTTCTTTCTTTCTTTTTTTTGAGATTTTCTACATCTTTTATTTCATCTTCAGTAAATATTTCTCTTTATTTTTTGCTTTTTTTCCTAATTTTATTTTCATCACTGTTCAAGTACAGTTTTCTGTCCTTTATTCCCAGCCTAGCCGACTCACCCCTCCCTCCTCAACTCCCTCCCATTTCCACCCCCCCATAGTTTTTGTCCATGTGTCCTTTATATTTCCTCCTGTAAACCCTTCCCATTCTCCCCTGAAATTCCCTCCCCTCTCCCCTATGGTCTCTGTCAGCCTGTTCTCTATTTCAATGTCTTTGGCTATATTTTGCTTGTTTGTTTGTTGTGTTATTTAGGTTCCTGTTAAAGGTGAGATCATATGGCATCTGTCTTTCACCGCCTGGCCTATTTCACTCAGCATAATGCTTTCCAGTTCCATTCATACTGTTGCAAAGGGTAGGAGCTCCTTTTTTTCTGCTGCATAGAATTCCATTGTGTAAATGTACCATATTTTTGATCCACTCACTTACTGATGGGCACTTAGGTTGCTTCCAGCACTTGGCTATTGTAAATTCTGCTGCTATGAACATTAGGGTGCATAGGTTCTTTTGGATTGGTGTTTCAGGGTTCTTAGGATATAATCCCAGCAGTGGAATTGCTGGGTCAAAAGGTAGATCCATTTTTAATTTTCTGAGTAAGTTCCATACTGTTTTCCATAGTGATTGTACCAGTCTGCAGTCCCACTAACAGGGCACTAGGGTTCCCTTTTCTCCACAACCTCTCCAACACTTGTTTCCTGCTTTTTTTATGATGGCCATTCTCACTGGTGTGAAGTGGTATCTCATTGTGGTTTTAATTTGCATCTCCCTGATAGCTAGCAGTATTAAGCATTGTTTCATGAGTCTCTGGATCCTCAGTTTGTCCTCCTTGGAGAAGTGTCTGTTCAAGTCCTTTGCCCATTTTTTAATTGGGTTGCTTGTCTTCTTAGAGTGGAGTTATGCAAGTTCATTATATATTTTGGAGATTAAACCCTTGTCTCAGGTATCATTGGCAAATATGTTTTCCCATACAGTTGGTTCTCTTTTTATTTTAATACTGTTTTCTTAAGCTGTGCAGAAGCTTTTTATTTTGATGAGATCCCATTTGTTTATTCTTTCCTTTATGTCCCTTGCTCTAGGGGACATGTCGGTAAAAATGTTTCTGTGTGAAATATCTGAGATTCCCTGCCTATGTTCTCCTCTAGGACTTTAATGGTGTTAATGATTTATATCTAAATATTTTACCCACCTTGAATTTATTTTTGTATATGGTGTAAGTTGGTGGTCAAGTTTCATTTTTTTGCACATAGCTGGCCAGTTCTCCCAACACCATTTGTTGAAGTGTTGGGAACCGCCCTGCCTGGTATCAGAAGCTGTAACCCCTGCCAAGGCTAAGGCTGAGGGAGCAACCTTGGACCATAAGCCAACAAGGAGACAAAAGCTTATCTCCCTGACAGGAGCATCACTTCTGCTCCTTTTACTTCACCTTGCCTGGCTCCCAATGCTTGGTCGGTAAGCCAATGACAGGTAAGATTCCCCAAGGGGGGAATGACCTAAGACAGGCATGATCATGTGGGAGGACCCCAAGGAAGGACTTTGGGAACTACAGCAAAAGGGGGTGATGACCCTCACCCCTGGGCTTTGACATAGCTTGAGTTCTCATTGTCTTCGAGAAAATCTCCTAATCTCTTGGCTGCCTTATTTCCCTTGCTCCACCTAAGCCTCAAACAATGACAGAGGGTGGTGCAGCCCTGTACTGGAAAGAGCAGATTCCCCAGGTGATCAGGCCTAAGAAAGAATATGTAAAATCCTGTGAAACCTGCTTTGTTTAGAATGTTCTCAATTGAATGATAACGGTCCAAACAAGAAGTAGGTTTGTTCCTTAAAGTTTTTACAGCTCTTTAGC
>PVIA01011770.1:0-42161 GCA_004024845.1 Tonatia bakeri
TCCACTGACAGATGAATGAATAAATGAAACGTGGTATACACATACAGCAGAATATTATTCATTCTTAAAGAGGAAAGAAATTTTATGATGTGCTACAACATGGATGAACATGAGGACATTATGTTAAGTGAAATGAGTCATTTGAAAAAAGACAAATACATTATGATTACACTGCTATAAGGTTCTTCAAGTAGTCAAATTCATAGAGAAAGAAAGTAGAATGCTGGTTTCCAGGGGGTTAAGGAGGGGTAAATGGGGAGTTATTGTTTAATGAGTACAGAATCAGTTTTGCAAAATGAGAAACTTATGGCAACAGATGGTGGTGATGGTTGTACAATAAGAAAAATATACTTAACACTATATTAAATGTATACTTGAAAATGATTGAGATGTTAAAAAAATGGGTGATTATTTTCCTGGGATCCCTTTCTCCTCAGTACCATGAGGATTGTTACAAGTCACCAGAACTAACTCTAAATGATTTAAACAGAAAAGAAGTGGATTACACATATGGTATATTTAACCAATTTGAAGATGTACACTTTTTTATAACCTGACATGTCTGATATCAGAACCAATACAACAATTGGTGGCATTTGTAGTGGATCATGAGGTAAATGTTTCTCAGATCCCCTCTTCAAGTCCATTTCTTAGAGTGTTCATAGAGGACAGCTCTTAGCTGGGTGTCCCTTTCTGGGATTTGCCTGCTGCTGGAGCAAGCTGCCTCACCCAAGGCTGCATCCCACATTGTGTTCCTTTGCAGCTCAGCTCCTCTGTCTCCTGTCACTCTCATTCACTTGCAGATGTTTTTCTGGAAGTGCTTCTGAGTCAGCTTTCTGCGCTCACATCTCAGAGGCTTTTTTTTTTTGGAGAACCTGGCCTAAACCAGCATGTCACCATTTGATTGAGAGTCTTTTTTTCTTTCTTAATGTTCCATAAAATAAAGGTGTGACTTACTATTGATGGTGTCTTTGATTTATAAAATATGCTAGAAGTTAGCCAAGTGAAAGAGTCAAGGAAGCAGGGACACAGGCCTAAGCAGCTGGTGGAGACTTGACCTCAAAAGGCCTGTATACCATTCAATTGAGTTTCGATTCTATCTTGAAGGAAGTAACATAAGCAAATTTGGGGTTCTGAAAAATCTGCATGGTTGAGGGGTGGATACTAGATGGGAGAGGACAACCTTTGGAACAGAGGAAACAGAATGAGGTTGTTGAAATAGTCTACATTAGTAGATAGTGACAGTAAAGATGATAAGGAGTGGGTATATGCAAGTGTCCTTACAGAGGTAGAATCAATAAGATTTGATGTCCACTATGGCTGTGCAGATTTCTGGAGAGAAAAGACTCTGGCTTGGGTACCACCTTTCAACAAGTCTAAGATGTAATCGATTGCAAGATGTACCATGATTCTATATGCCACTGACAAAGAAAAAAAAATGTTCTCAGTCAAACTATGACTTGCTCTGGATTGTGGGATGCATCCCATCTCAAGAATGTCAAGAATTAGGAACACTAGCATATTAGAATTTTTTTCAGAGGCAATTTTCAATTTATTCTTAGAAACTATTAATATTTATAAGCAATAAATGTCCATACATATAAAAATGCAAGAGAAATTGAAGGAGTATATTCAGACAATTTCCTTAACATTTGCTCAGAGTTTCTATTGTACTTTTACCTCTCATATTCTTTATGTTCCAAATACTCCAAGGAAAAATCTAATGTAAACATGTCAAGGTATTAGAGACTTCATATTTAAGTCAATTATTTACAGGCAGAGGTTAAACATGTATTTGATTGCTTGTTCTAGCACTGAGAACAAATAAAAACAGTGTTCTAGACTCACATGTTCACAACCTATAGCATCTGATCCTATTAGCATGTTAAAATTGAAAAATGCAGTATTCATCCATTCAAGCCAGTTTAAGCTATCTATTTTGGGAAGTTGTCTTGCATCCCCAATGTTGAGTGAAATACCCTTCTGAGTGCTTTCCTAAGACTAAGCAGTATGCTTCATCTTATTGTATTAGTCCTGTTATCCCATTTATGTTATTTTGAACTTCATGAACAAACATCCACAGCAGCCTAACATGTGCTGGCTTTCTTTTAAGGTCAGGGATTCAACAAGTGGACTCTGTTGGAAAAAAATCCTCCCATGTCCCCTGTGGTTGTTTTGTTGTCTTTTGCCCAGTCAACTGTGGGTTGCCTGGCAGAACACCATGGCTTCCCTAACAACTGGTGCAGGGCCTCACACATGCTGAATACAATGAATGGATTGTTGTGAGAATGAATTAATACATGAAAGGGCATTTCTTTTGTGGTAACTGGTCCAAACCCTTAGAACTTTATGTTTCAGTGATTTCAGGGAGCCTGCCTCAGGTTTCTCTGCTCACCTTGACCATCGACAACTTTGTTGCTGGATTAATCTGCCCAGAACATTACTGTTATTTTACCAGGATCAACATCTTTTAGAAGTTCCTTGTCACCCACTGAGACAAGTCCTCTGTTCACTCACTTCCCTCAATCTAGTTCCAGCTCTTCTTTCTAAACTCACTTCTTATTCCTTTGAGGAATCATGATCTGCTCTCAATTTTTTAAGTCGTTTCTGATTATCCTAGCTTTGAATACTCCTTTTTTTTCCCAAATCCTAGCCATACACTAATACCCACTGCAGATCCTAGTTTATCCTGAAGCTTTTCTTTATTACAATGGTTCAGAGATTACTTTCATGTCTTTTCTCCTGCAACAGTTACAATCTGTACCATTTAACTTCTTATGTATTTTTATTATAATTTAATCATTCATTTCTCACCCCAATACTATGGAAATTCTTTATATTAGAAATTTTGTGATATACTTATATATATTATTTTGTCTAAATGCAGCATATGACAGATAGAAAATATTTAGAACTAGTTTTAGTGAAACAAAGAATAAATGTTAACCTATTGGGAGGGATGGAAGGGATTCCTGAGGCTTTTTGTGTGGGATAATAAAGAAGACATGAGGCAAGGTGATAGAAAGTCATTTACTGCTTCTAATTATTTTGAAGGTAATGATCCACATAGTTATAAAATGGTACTCAAAAGTTTATATTGAAAAACAGTAATCTCCTACCTTTCTCCACCCAAGTTCCACTCCACAGGGACAAACTCTTTCAACTCTTCCAGCTATTTTTTTCACCCTGAGAAAACTCCAAATTTCTAAGTAACATGCTTCTATGCTGTTATTTCTTGATGGAATATCAGTTTTGTACACATGTTTCTAGTACAGTAGGACCCTACATTTTTTGCTTCTTGGTTCAGTCTCTTATTTAACTGAAGCACACCCTCTAGTAACACTCTAAGAAGGGATAGATTGAGAACTCTATTCTTGAAGACTATTTTTTATAGAAGATTTAGATCTACAGCAAAACTGCAGGGAAAGTACTGAGATTTTCTGTATATCTCATTCACACTTATGCACAGCCTTCCCATTATCCATATCTCCTACCAGGTGGTACATTTTTTTATCATTGATGAACCTACATTGATACATCACAATCACCCAAAGTTCATAGTTTACATTAGGGTTCACTCTTGGCATTGTACATTCTATGGGTTTCGATAGTTTAGTGACATGTATCCATTATTATGATATACAGGGTATTTTCCCTGCCATAAATACCCTCTTTGCACCACCTATTCATCCTTCTTGACATAACCCCAGACCCCTGGCACCCAGTGACCTTTTTACTGTCTCCATAGTTTTGCCTTATCCAGAATGTCACATAGTTGTGATTATACAATATGTAGCCTTTTCAGATTGGTTTCTTCCACATAGTAATACACATTTAAGATTCTTCCATGACTTTTCATGGCTTCACAGCTCATTTCTCTTAGTGCTGAATGATATATCATTTTCTCAGTGTACCACAGTATATCACCAACTGAAAGACACCTAGGTTGCTTCCACATTTTGGCAATTATGAATAAAGCTGCTATAAATATTCATGTTCAGGTTTGTGTGTGGACATAAATTGAAACTCATTTGAGTAAATAGTAGAGAATGTGATTGACAGATCATATTCTAAGAGTATGTTTAGTTTTGTAGGAAACTGCCAACCTCTTTCCAAAGTGGCTGTATTGTTTTACATTCTCAACAACAATGAACGGGAGTTCCCATTGTTCCACAACCTTGCCAGCACTGGGTGTCGGCAGTGTTCTGGATTGTAGTCATTCTGATAGATGTGCAGTGGTACCACACTATTGTTTTAATTTGCATTTCTCTGATGACATATGATGTGGAACATTTTTCATATGCTTATTTGCCATTTCTTTAGTGAGCCATCTGTTACATTCTTTGGCCCACTTTTTTAAAAGTTGAATTGTTATCTTACTGTTGAGTTTAAAGTGTTTTTTTGTATATTTTGTATAACAGTCTTCTATCAGATGTGTCTTTTGCAAATAATTTCTCCCAATCTGTCTCTTCATTTTCTTGATATTGCCTTTCACCCAGATGTTTGTAATTTTAATGAAGTCCAGCTTATCCATTATTTCTTTCCTGAATTGTGCCTTTGGCATTTTTTCTAAGAAGTCATTACCGTATACAAGGCCATTTAGATTTCCTGAGAAGTCTATTTTTTGGTTCTTTGCATATCTGAAAGTTTTTATTCTCTTCTCACACTTGATTAAAAATGTGACTGGGTACAGAATTCCCTTGAAATTTTTTAATCCTCACTTGAGGATAGGTTTATTGACTTTAGAGACAGAGGGTAGGAAGGAGCTACCTGCTCTGGGAAGACTCCACCTGCTAAGGTCTAGGTCTTCTGTGTCTAGAATTTCACAGTTTCCTGTTTTGAATGGCACCTCCATCTTGCCTTCCATTAAAAGTTTTCTGAAAGGAACTGGCCTGCATCTCAGCTAAGTCAGCCACAACACCTCCTTTCACTTTCTCTCGGCACAATTTCCTGAGATATCTTGCCTGCTCTCACCTGCTCTCCCCTTCTTTCCATAATTTTGAATGAATACCCTCTTTATTCTTTTACTGTCATTTGATAGCATTTTAGAAAAAAGGAAAGATGAATACCATTTCTAGGAACAAAAAGAGGGGAGTTTTTTTTTTCCATAAGAAAAAGCAAGAGGTAGTACAGCCTGTTGTTTCAGAGCCTGGATCCAGCTCTGTGACTTTGTTCCCTCCCCTGTAAACAAAACGATAAGAATATAGCATCTTTAAAGAATTTCTAGACTTCCAGCCAAGATGGAGTTGTAGGTAGACACATTGTGCCTCCTTGCACAGCCAAAATAACAACAACAATTTAGAAACAGAATAACAACCAGAACAGACAGAAAATTGAATTGTATGGAAGTTCGACAACCAAGGAGTTAAAATACACACATTCATCCAGACCAGTAGGGGGGGTGGAGTCGGAAGGCTTGGTGGAGGGAGGTCATGGCACAAAAAGTGGTGGCACAGGGCGTGCAAGGTACCCTAGGCACTCAAAACAGCAGTGGGAGGACCCTGGGCACTCAGGCAGCAGCTGGCAGACCCTGGGCACAGGGTGGTAATGGGCAGACCCAGGGAGGTGGCAATTGTGAAGTGAGGGACTTTGAGCAAGGCGGCTGGCTGACCGAGCGGTCCCACATTTAGGCACAGATAAACCAGGCAAAACTGGGGACTGAGACAGATCACAAAGCCCAGGGTCCCAGTGCAGGGAAATAAGGCTTTGAAACACCAACTGAAAACACCTATGGGGGGGTTGAGGTGCAGGGAAAGACTCCCAGACTCACAGGAGAGTTCGCTGGAGAGACCCACAGGGTCCTGGAACATACACAGGCCCACCCACACAAGAATTAGCCCAGAAGGGCCCAGTTTGCTTGGGGGAAGTGGTGGAAGGAACTGGGATCAGACAGAGAGCAAAGCAGGACCCATTGTTCCCTCTAGGACCCCGCCCCCACATAGAGTGTCACACCCAGCAATGTGGGTTGCCCCTCCCTGGTGAACACCTAAGGCTCTACCCCTCATACGTAACAGGTGCCACAAGACAAAAAAAAAAAGGCTCAAACAGAAGAACAGATCAAAGCTCCACAGCAAATATAACTAAGCAACGAAGAAATAGCCAACCTATCAGATGCACAGTTCAAACCACTGGTGATCAGGATGCTGGGGTGCTCACAGAATTGGTTGAATTCGTTTGAAAATTAGATGAAAAAATGATGCCTACACTAAGTGAAATGAAGGAAAATGCACAGGGAACTACTAGTGATGGGAAGAGAACTGGGACTCAGATCAATGGAGTGGACCAGAAGGAAGAAAGAAGCAACCAAACAGAAAGGCATGAAGAAATAAGAATTTAAAAAAATGAGGAAAGGCTTAGGAACCTCCAGGACATCTTTAAACGTTTCAACATCTGAATTATAGGGGTGCCAGAAGGAGAAGAGGATAAGCAAGAAACCGAAAACTTATTTGAACAAATAATGAAGGAAAACTTCCCCAATCTGGTGAAGGAAATAGACTTCCAGGAAGTCCAGGAAGCCCAGAGAGTTCCAAAGAAGTTGGACCCAAGGAGGAACACACCAAGGCACATCATACTGCATTAGCCAAGGTAAAAATGAAGGAGAGAATCCTAGAAGCAGCAAGAGATAAGGGGACAGTAACCTACAAAGGAGTTCCCATCAGACTGTCAGCTGATTTCTCAGAAGAGACCTTGTAGGCAAGAAGGGGCTGGAATGAAGTTTCCAAGTCATGAAAGGCAAGGACCTACATTCAAGATTGCTCTATCCAGCAAAGTTTTCATTTAGAATGGAACGGCAGATAAAATGCTTCTCAGATAAGGTCAAATTAAAGCAGTTCATCATCACTAAGCCTTTATTATATGAAATGTTAAAGGGATTTATCTAAGAAAAAGAAGATAAAAAATATGAACAGTAAAATGACAATAAATTCACAATTATTAACAACCACACCTAAAACTAAAATAAAAATGAACTAAGCAAACAACTAGAACAGGAACAGAACCACAGAAATGGAGATCACATGGAGGGTTATCAGTAGGGGAGTGGGAGGGGGAGAGGGGGTAAAAGGCACAGAGAATAAGTAGCATAGATAGTAGGTAGAAAATAGACAGTAGGAGGTCAAGAATAGTATGGGAAATGTAGAAGCTAAAGAACTTATGACACAAGGACATGAACTAAAGGGAGGGAATGTGGATGGGAGAGGATGTGCAGGGTGGAGGGGAATAAAGGAGGGGAAATGGAACAACTGTAATAGCATAATCAATAAAATATATTTTTAAAAACAATTTCTAGGAAGATTAAATTAGTTACTATTATAAAGTGCTTAAAACAGCCTGTGGTAGCTAGCATTACCTACAAAGGGTAGTGCAACACATTTAATTTCAAAATATTCTGTTAATAAAACAGATGTAATAGGACCCTTGTATATGCTTCTGAGATTACTTTATAAAGTTCCATTAGAAGCTGGTTCTCCCAGGAGCTGGGACTTGGCTGACTTAAGGACAGGGATCATCTGGGGGTCACAGTGTGGAACTTCAAAGATTGAGGGGAGCAGAAAGAAGAAGGTGAGTGGAAAATTCTGTTGCCCTTTTGCAGAGCAGGCAAGAAGGAGAGAGGCTGGGATGAGCCTGCAGGGGAGGGAAGAGGGGGTATTGGGAGCATGTTGTCTCTGGGCTTACTAGGTATTCTCATCTTGCTGCATCATACCCTGGCCAAAATTTGCAATTTAGGTAGCATTGCGACCTGAAAGAGTAGGAATCCACACAAGATTCTTCAAGAGACTGCAGGAATAGAAAGTAAACACGTACTTGAAAGAGGTGCTTAAACCAATGTTAAAAATACAGAAAAATGGTTTAGAGAAAATCAATCAACATATGTTTAGTCTGTGCTAAGCATTTGAAAGAAGTCAGGGGTATTTTAAAGAACAGAAGGCAAAACCAACGTAATCTGGCTTAGAATCCTCAGAGCTGCAGATGAATATTCTAAACATGACCTGGTTTAAACTGTAAAATTTCTGGTCAGTCTAATTGTCTTATTTATTCATCCAAGTAATATTTGTGAAGCATCAACTATATGGAAAACTGTGACAAAGAAAAAAAACAAGGACCATTATTTTCCCCTAGGGACTTTCCATCTAAATGAGACCCTTGCAAAAATCACTAAATCAAGGTAACAAATGATGAGCAATAAAGTTAATTGATGCTATAGAATTCAGTGGAAGGAGAAATAACTATAAACTGAACTGATCAATAAAACTGTGAGAGAGATGAAATGTAACCTGAGGTTTTGTCCTTTCTCTTCTGCAGCCAGTTGCTGGCTCATCTTTCCCTTAAACAATGTGCCTGGCAAGTGCTGAAATACTTGTTCCTCCTGCAGGCCAGTTCATCTCTCAGTCCAGACCTTGCAGCAGCAAATTCATGACCTTGGGATGCTCTTCCTCCAGTCCTTTCCTTCTGTGGCTGAGGGTTGGGTGCTACTAACTAACCTTCAAATCTCAGCTTCCATCCCAATTTTCTCTGAGGCCCTCTCCAACCACCTATGACTTGAAAAGAGACATTTTCCCCCTTTGGATAATAATAATATATACCAACTAAATAAAATATTTGTATGTTTATTCAACTCAATTAAAACAGACCTCTGTGGTATATTATGTAACATCCACTATATACACATGATTTAGGCAATGAAAGGTAATTCTAGGTATGAGGATTATCCAGCACTTAGTAAGACATGAATGGGGCCAGTGATGCCTAGCACCAATTAACAGTCTTCTGAATATAAGGACATTTTTTACATATTTTTTTAGCATGCTACATTTCTATCAGCCCTGTAAACACTGGGTATCTTGAGACTGTGGGCTCCCAGCACCTGATACATAACACTAACTCATGTTGACTGGGAAGAACAGCAAAAGGAAAATTTTTGTGCTTCCATATCTTGGTAATGCTGCCATAAACATAGGGGTACATATGAGTACATCTTTATTTTTGTATATTGTATAAATATTGGTGGATTACTGTTTTTTTTAATAAATACCAAAAAATGGGATTGCCGAGTCACATGGTAGTTCTGTTTTTAATATTTTTAACTTTAAAAAAAATTATTGTTTTTCAAGTACAGTTGTCTACATTTTCTCTCCTACTTCCCCCCCTGCCCCTGCCCCAACCATCCCCACCTCCCTCCCCTGACTCCACCTCACCTTGTTTTTGTCCATGTGCTCTTTGTAGTTGTTAGGAATGTACATACTTGTTGTACCAATTTACAATCCCACCAACAATGCACAAGGGTTCCCTTTCCTCCACATTCTCATCAACACTTACTGTTGATTTTTTTATGATAGCCACTCTGACAGGTGTGAAGTGGTGGTTTTGATTTACATTTCCTTCATGATTAGTGATGTTGAGTATCTTTTCATATGTCCATTGGCCATCTGTATGTCCTCTTTGGAGAAATGTCTGTTCAGGTCTTCTACCCATTTTTTAGTGAGATTGTTTGGGGGGTTTTGGTGTTGAGTTTCTTGCATATTTTAGATATTAATCCCTTAGCAGATGTATCATTGGTGAGTATTTTCTCCCATTAAGTAGGTTGCCTTTTTGTTTTGTTGATTGTTTCCTTTGCTATGCAGAAATTTTTAGTTTGATATAGTTTAATTTGTTTATTTTTTTCCTTTGTTTTCCTTGCCCAAGGAAAACAAAAAGATATTGCTGAGAGTGATGTTAAAGAGCTTACAGCCTATGTTTTTATTCTAGGAGTTTTATGGTTTCAGGTTTTATAGTTAAGTCTTTAATCCATTTTGAGTTTATTTTTGTATATTGTATAAGAAAATGGTCCATTTTGATTTTTTTTGCATATATCTGTCCAGTTTTCCCCACACCACTTATCAAAGAGACTGTCTTTGCCCTATTGTGTATCTTTGGCTCCTTTGTTGTAGATTAACTCTAGAAGCAAGAATTTATTTCTGACTCTATGTTCTATTCCATTGATATATTTATTCTATAGAATAGATATATATATTCTATATATGTATAAAATCTGCTTTTATGCCAATACCATTCTGTTTTTGTTTGTTGCAGCTTTATAGTATAGTTTGAATCATGGAGTGTGACACCTCATACTTTGTTCTTTCTCAAAATTTCTTTGGCTATCTTTTGGGATCTTTTGTGGTTACATTTAAATTTTAGAATTAGTTCTTCTAATTCTGAAAAGAATTCCATTAGTATTTTAATACAGATTGCACTGAATCTGTGTCTCAAATAATACTGCATATACACATAACAGGTACCTTTTAATCAGAGCAGTTTCTTTGTCTCTGGGTTTTTTATATTTTAAAGTATATTTTATTGATTATGCTATTATAGTTGTCCCAACTTTTTTTCTTCTTTTAATCCCCACTCTGTCCTGCACCACACCACTCTATAAAATTCTCTCCACATTGGTTCATGTCGATAGGTTGTACATATAAGTTCTTTGGTTTCTCTATTTCCTATACTATTCTTAGCCTACCCTCTCTATTGTATGCCTACCAGTTATGCTTCTTATTCCTTGTATCTCCCGCCACCATTTCCCCCTCCCTTCCCCACTGATAACTCTCTATGTGATCTCCATTTCTGTGATTCTGTTCCTGTTCTAGTTATTTGCTTAGTTTTTGTTTTTGTTTTAGGTTCAGTTGTTGATAGTTGTGAGTTTGTTGTCATTTTACTCTTCATAATTTTGGTCTTCTATTTCTTAGATAAGTCCCTTTAACATTTCAGATAATAAGGGCTTGGTGATGACGAACTCCTTTAACTTGACCTTATCTGAGAAGCATTTTATCTGCCGTTCCATTCTAAATTATAGCTTTGCTGGATAGAGTATTCTTGAATGTAACTCCTTGCCTTTCATGACTTGGAATACTTCTTTCCAGCCCCTTCTTGCCTGCAAGGTCTCTTTTGAGAAATCAGCTGACAGTCTGATGGGAACTCCTTTGTAGGTTACTGTCTCCTTATCTTTTGCTGCTTCTACGATTCTCTCCTTCATTTTTACCTTGGCTAATGTAATTATGATGTGCCTTGGTGTGTTCCTCCTTGGGTCCAACTTCTTTGGAACTCTCTGAGCTTCCTGGACTTCCTGGAAGTCTATTTCCTTCACCAGATGGGGAAAGATTTCCTTCATTATTTGTTCAAGTAAGTTTTCAATTTCTTGCTCTTCCTCTTTTCCTTCTGGCACCCCTATGATTTGGATGTTGGAACACTTAAAGTTGTCCTGGAGGTTCCTAAGCCTTTCCTCATTTTTTTTGAATTTTTATTTCTTCATTCTGTTCCAGTTGAATGTTTATTTCTCCCTCCTGGTCCAAATCATTGATTTGAGTATCAGTTTCCTTCTTTTCACTGTGAGTTCCCTGTATATTTTTTTTATTTCACTTTGTGTAGCCTACATTTCTTCCTTTACTTTGCACCTGAGCTCAATCAATTTTGTGAGCATCCTGATTACCAGTGTTTTGAACTCTGCATCAGATAGGTTGTCTATCTCCTCATCACTTAGCTCTTTTTCTGGAGTTTTGATCTGTTCTTTCTTTTGGGCCATATTTCTTTGTCTCAGTGCACTGGTCTGGATGGATGTTTCTTTAACTCTTTGGTTATTGAAGTTCCATGCAATTTGCTATTCTGGCAGTAGTGGTTGTTTATTGTTTTTAAATTGGTCATTATCTTTCTTTTGGTTGTGTAAGGAAGTGAAGCATTTCTAGCTACACCTCCATCTTGGCTGGAACTCCTCTGGTTTTTTATTTCATTGAGATTTTTTGTAAGAGTTTAGATTAGTCTTCCTGTAGAATATACAATATTCTGCATTTTTTGGTTTGGTTAATAGCTTTTTCATATCTCAATTTGGAGTCAAACATTTCTGGCAATAATTTTTCATAGGTGCATCACATCAAGATGCACATAATGTCAAGGTCTCCTACTAGGACTCAGTTTGTTCCCTTAGTCAAAGTTGTCACTGCCACCCCCTTTATCAGAAAGATAATCTGTTGGGTGGTACTTTAAGACCTCATAAATACCTATTTCTTTACAGTAGTTTACCCAATGGTTTTTGCATCCATTAATAATTCTTGCCTGAATTAGTGATTACAATGGGAGGTAACATTGGTAATTTTGTAATTGTATCATTTATTCTACATTCATTAAGTGGAGTTCTCCTGTAAAAGAGAACTTTTCCTCCCCCTTTACTTTCTTTTGGAGTACATTATGATCCATATATTGTTTTTCCCCTTAAATGCAATGCATCATGATACATCATGATCACTATATTTTATGCTCAAATAATCCCAAATATGTGCAGTGAAAGACTCTTGCAGCTGATTTCTATTTATTGAAACACCCCTTTTATCTTTGAACCCTTCTTTGCCTTCTGACACAGCCTGATGCTCCAGGCTCACCTTATATTTCGGGCCCTGACCTGGAATCTTCAGGAAATCTGGTTTCTTTTAGAGAGGAATTGTATTTAGAGACAAAGAACTGACTGCTGGGAGTACTATTTGCTAAAGTGGTGTCATTGTTTCCAGGACCCTTCAGTGGACAGGGGTAGGAAATATATATGTGTGTGTATACACAAATACACACACCTCCAACCTTCTAGTACCATAGGGCTCTTCTCCATTTTCTCTCATTAAATTTTGTATCTCCCTTCTTTCACAGTGAAAACCCTGGTTCTCAATAATAGCAGAGTTTTTCATTTGCTCTATCCTTCAACATGAAGGAAATGCTTTCAGAATCAATATACTTATTCCACTACCAACAATAGACTTACTAGGTTAAATTCAATACTTTTATTTGTAACTTTTTGTCTTAAAAATACACATATCATTAACAGCATATAATCAGAATACTGTAAATCATAAGTTATTTAAATTAATATTTAATTTGCATAGTTATGTGATCAGTTTGATAAACAGCTAAGTTTATGTGTTTCTATTTGTAGTCATTTTTAAGGTGTCATTTTAATCTATTTTTGTAATTTAAATTTTGTTTAAATATAAAAAGACGTTTTCAGAGGAATTTTACTTTTCTCCTTGTCACCTCATTCTTCTCTTGTCTGCTTCCTATAGGAAACTATTCTTATTTATTTTTGCTTTATCTTTCCTGTGGTTTTGAAAAAACAAGCATATATTTATATGTAGTTTTGTTTTCCTTTCTGTCTTCAAAAAATGTATCCTATTATATTAATTCTTTTACACCTTGCCCTTTTCATTTAAAATTATGTCCTGAAATTGCTTCATATTTGTTCATAGAAATTTTCACATTTTTAAAGTCTGCATAGTATTTCATTATTTGACAGCACAAAATTTGTTCAACCACTCTCCTAAGGATGTCCATTTATTTTTCCCTAATATTGTGCATTAAAGTAATATCACAATGAGTAATCTTGGGCATTTTTTGTTTTATATTTGAGATTTTTTTTCAGGGTGAATTTATAGAAGTTGATTTGCTGGTCAAAGAATATACAGTTTTGGCAGATATTGCAAAACTTCCCTTCATATGCTTTATACCATTTTGTACTTCTCCCTTCAACTTAACAGTATCCCATAGGTTTACCAAGAAAGTGTGTTGTCAAGGTTTTGAATTTAGACATTTAATTTATTAGATGTGAAATCTCAGGGTGCATTTTACTATGAATTAAGTTGAGCATTCTTTACTACATTTAAATGTTATACACTTATTTTTTTTCTGTGAACTGCTATCCATACCTTGGTTTTAATAAAGCTTTTGTTATTTTTTCCTTCTCAGTATTTAAGATGTTTTATAGATCTGAAACATCAGCACTTTATCTGTGATATAAAGTTGCAATTATGCTCTCTCAGGTTGCTATTTGTCTTTTGGTTTTTCTTATGTTATTGTCATTGTTACTACAGAAATTTTTTATCATTGTCATTGCTATTATAAAAAAGTTTTTCAATTTTTATGAAATAAAATTTATGAATCTTTACTGTTTTTCTTTTGGATTTTTGGAGAAACTAGTATAAAAGTGGGCAACAGCAGTTGCAAAGACATTTAACAAAAGAGGGAATCCAAGTTTTGGTGAGGAGAATGAACAAAGTCTGAAAATGGTTTCTGGCAAAAACTACTTTGGTAGACTCTTTGATAGGAATGATCATGCTTAAGGATGCACCTTCCTTATGACCCAGCCATTCTACTGTTAGATATGTAATCAAAAGAACTGAGTACACATTTTCCCAGTTGATGTGTATGTTTTCATTGAAAGATTCCCTTAAACTAGAAGCAGTTCAAATGTCCTTCAACAGTAGAATGGATGAATAAATTGTAGTATATTCATAAAAAGGAAATACACTATAGCAACGAAAACAAATAGGGCAACATGGTATGTCTTGACTGAATCTCACAAATATTCTGAAGTAAATCAGATACTAAAAATATGTACTATAAGTTTTCATTTATACAAAATTTCAAAATAGAACTAAACTATAATGTTTAGGGTGAAGACTTCACTGTTAAAACTATGAAGAAAATTGGAAAGTAACTACCATTGAAGTCAAAATACTGATTATTTTGTGAGGGAAGGAGGGAGTTGTGCCTGGGAAGAGAAAGACAAACAAAGAGCTTCTGGGGGAGGGTGGTGAGTGCAATGTTCTGTTCCCTGGCCTGGATGGCTGTTAGGGTTGTTACAGGGCTTTTGTTTTATAAAATGGTTAAGTTGTACACTTCTATTTTAGATACTTGTGTTATAATTAGAAATAAATAGATTTACAAATATTTAAAAACTCAATAGAATGGATTACAAAAAGGGAATCGCCTAAAAGAAAAAAAAACAAAGGATATAAATAGGCATTTCATAGAAAAGCAAATCCAGGTGGCCCAAAACATATGAAAGCACACTCAAACTCAAGGGTGACCAGGAAAATAGAAATTAAATATCAGCGAAATACCTGAACTAAACTGACATGTTAAAATGAGCAAAACACTTGTTAGTGATGAGGATGAAGGGAAAGGGGTGGTTCCACATATAGAAGATTATAGCCTTTTGGGAAAAGAATCTGGTAATACCCATTAAAATAACAAATGCATGATTCAGTCCACTGTAAACCTTGACAGCAAAACATGACTATTATTGTAGCATTGTTTGTGGTTAAAAACATTAATAGGATAATGATTGAATAAATTACAGTACCATAGAACAGAAAATCACACACAGCACTGATAAAAATTACTTAGAGACATCCTGATTGACTAGAATGGATTTATTCCCATGAAGTATTATTAAAAGAAAAAAGAGTTGGCTTTAACTCAAGCGGTTACTTCGTCATGGCAGACACTAGAAAAAAGAAAATGGAGATAAGTGTATACAATGTGTCCCCATTTGTGTAAAACAGTAACAACTATGGGTGTGTACATATATAGACTTGCCTATATAAGCCAGGGTTATATAGAAGAGAAATATAGAAGAATACATATTAAGTTGTTACCAGAGGTTTTTGGGTGGCCACACAGGTTAATGTATGTTAAAAAATTTTAAACCGAAAGCTTTGCTTACAAATTAAGAGAAAGGGTACCCAAAGAAAGAGATTATTTTTAAAAATGAAATCCAGGTTGTATGATTGTAAATTCAAAGAGAAAAACTATTCCCATTAGAAACTTCTGAGTCTGTATAGATAAGGAGGCTAAATTTTAAAATTTTATTTCCAAGTTTAAGATTCAGTCTAATAATTACTGTCAGGTCAACCTTTACAGATCAATGCTTTCCTATTCTTTGCCATTTCCCAACACAGGACATAGAACAGTCATTGGCTGACTTTAAAGACTCCTTATGTTCTGGCCTTGTCATGCCTAGAGTATTCCCCATCCCCTCCACCAGGCTCTGTGCTTTAGTTCGGACATTTGCATTTTCCCCATCTCATGCAATATGATTCCGCCCAGCATAAACTATTGCAATCCTAGCAAGAATTATTTTTGTGTCTAAACCAGTCCCAGTCCTTAAAGTCCTGGCTCAAGAGAGCCTTCTTCCAAAGAGCTTTTTTTTCAAACTGCAGTGGCTCACATTCATTTCTAGTCATTGTAACTACATTAATACATATGATCTGGCTAACAGTTTAACTTTCGATTACATGGTGTCAGAATATTTTTGAGTTGTCTATGGTTATTTTCTGCTTTCCCCTTCTCAATAGACTGCATTCTTCTCAAGGGCAGACACAATGGTTAAATTATGGCCATATTTCCTCTTACTTACTTCTTGAATATGCAGGTTACATTGTAGAACTTAATGAATTTACTTTGGTATGTATTTTTTCTTATTTTAAAAGTAATAACACACCCTTAGAATAAGTTCCTTAACGTGAATTTACTGGATCAACTATATAAACATTTTACTGTTCCAAAAAGTCAAAATTGATAAAGGCATGAATAGAGAAGATACACATACAAGATAAAATTCACACAGAAGCACACTATACGGATGTCAATTCACCAGCAATCAAAGAAATGCAAATAAAACCCAACACTATATATAAAAAATATATGTATATACAATTTATGTGTACCTGTATATATATTCACATATATTTGACATAGTTTTTTTTTAATTAAAATAAAATTTACACAAAACACATTGTCAGTATTGTTGAGAGCATTTGTCAATATGAATAAAAAGATTTAACATTTAAAAAAATTGTTTCAGCCCTGGCTGGCGTAGCTCAGTGGATTGAGCGCGGGCTGCGAACCAGGCATCGCAGGTTCGATTCCCAGTCAGGGCACATGCCTAGGTTGCAGGCCATGTCCCCCAGCAACCGCACATTGATGTTTCTCTCTCTCTCTCTCCCTCCCCTCTCTAAAAATAAATAAATAAAATCTTTAAAAAATTGTTTCATAATCTTTATTAATAAGTAAAAGATGTTACCCCATTTAATAATTTTTTTGTTATGTCAGGGAAAGAAAAGATAAAAATGTATGCTTCCCACACATTCCTCCCTCCAAAAGTTATAAAACATTGTAAGAAAAGAAAACACCCAATATCTACAATCCTATTATCATTTTGTTTGGCTTCCTTATAGTCTTTTTCAAAAGCACATTTTAAGACTCTTGTAATCAAGTACACATACAAGATTTTGTCTTCCTTTTTTCATATAATATTTAATGGAAGGGGTTATTTAATTTGGGATTAAGAAAAATGCATTAGTATAACATTTGGTGATACATGTATTTAAAAAGTACTCTAAATCACGCTTTATATTATTTGTGGGTAGAAACAACAGTTAAAATGTAAAAATATGAATGGAGAAGATACACAATTGCCAAATTCAGATTAGTAGTTACCTCCGGAAAGAGAGGAAAGGGAATGGGATGAAGCTGGATGAATGAAGAATAGTAAGTTTTTAAATGAATTCATGATGTTATGTTTCTTCTTTTAAAATTTATGTTATAAAAACATTATAAAATACTTGATTTTTGTTATTATGTTTTCATATGTGTATGTGTGTATCACAAGTTTAGACTCAAATATAATTCAGTCTAACTTCAAACCAGTGCTCATTTTATGTTGTTTTCCTCAACAAAATGAATAACCCCCACTAAAGAATAAGCTCACGATAAAAATTTCCACCCATCCAACACTCCCAGTGCTCAGCAAAGTACACAGTAGAAATAACTTCCCAGATCCCATTTACAGGAAAATTCTCTTCCTCTTGAACCAGCCTGACGTTCAAAAACCGAGTCCAGTTCACATACTGTGTCTGTGTCGTTGCCATGAATGATAGCTTGCTGCATTGCGACAGAGCTAATGAGCTCAGGACATTCATAGCTGTCATTTAGAGGGAGCCAGCCAGTTTCCAATAAGGGCTGGGAAGCAGGGTGGGGAAAGAGAGGGCAAGTTCTTGAGACAGCAGCAGTGACCGTGACCTGCTATTGTTAATGTGAAGTGAGCATGCCAGGTGCCCCGAGGACCTTGAGGGCAGTGGGGCTCACACGAGAACTGCTATCTTCCTTTCAAGTTACTGCCTAGAAATTATGCTAGAATATCAACAACTGTGCCTTGTGTTCTTAGAAAAAAAGGTTTTTATTCTCTAATAATGTAAGGTTTCTGAAGAAATGTTACATGGGTATCCTGATCTTTTCTTTGTTATGGCAGGAAAACAATAGATAGAAATGTGATGAAATGATTATATGGTATCTTGAATCTTTAACTTTATAAGCTAGATGGTAGATTTAATACATGTTTTTAAAGAGACTTCAGGGTGTTGGAGTACTACTAAAAGTTATTGCTGGTAGAGAGGGGAAGGTGGAACAGTAATGTTTTAAAGTTCTCTTTTACTTGAATTTTTAAAATTTTATTTATTTTTAGTTTTATAGAGAGGGGAAGGTAAGGAGAGAGGGAGAGAAACATCAATGTGTGGCTGTGTCTCACACATCCCCTACTGTGGATATGGCCTGCAACCCAGGCATGTGCCCTGACTGGGAATCAAACCAGCAACCTTTTGGTTCACAGGCCTGCACTCAATCCACTGAACTACAACAGCCAGGGCATCTTTTACTTGAATTTTTATAAAAACAATTATTCTTCTGTACAAATAGCTTTAAAGAATGATTAAATTTATTTTATTAGTAGAGAGTAGAATAATATATATGTTATGGTTATGTAACTTTTAATTTTTTAAACAATTTTTTAATTCTCAGAATTACTTTGCTATATGTATTTTATCCCCATTTGATAGAAGAAGAAATTGAGGCACAAAACAGTACAATACTTGCCTAAGATACCAAGTTAGTGATGAAGTCAGAACAAGAACTTGAGTCTTCTGTGTTCTAGTTGAATTATATATTTTTAAATTGGATTCTACTGGTTTTTAGGTGTTAAATTCTTTACCTAAAATGAAACACCATAGGAATCCAAAAGTTCCAAGAATTTTGTCTGGAACAAATCACCTCTACCTCTCCCCCACAAAATTCAATGCTGTGTTTAAATTTCAACTATTAAGAAAATTTTATTAACATATTTTCCTCCCTTATTTACTTTGTTAAAATTTTATTCTGTATTTTCAAAACCAATCTCTGGTTTCCCATTTACCATCATCAAGCTGGAGAGGCAAAAAAGAATTTGAGGTCTCCAAGGTTTTTTTTTTTTTTTTTATAAGCAATGACAGCGATTGGATTTTTTTTTTAAGATTTTATTTATTTATTTATTTATTTATTTATTTATTTATTTATTTATTTATTTTTAGAGAGGGAAGGGAGGGAGAGAGAGAGAGAGAGAAACATCAGTGTGCGGTTGCTGGGGGACATGGCCTGCAACCTAGGCATGTGCCCTGACTGGGAATCGAACCTGCGATGCCTGGTTCGCAGCCCGCGCTCAATCCACTGAGCTACACCAGCCAGGGCTCCAAGGTTTTTTTTTTAATAAAAGAATTAAAAAGGCAAGGCAAAATATAAGACTTCATAAGTAAACCATATAGAATCCACATGTATTTTGGAATACAGAATTGGGGAAGAATTGACATTCTGTGCTGATACACAAGATTCATATTTGATTCCAGGTGTGTGTCATCTGAGTCTTGGGCTGTCTTATGCATGCGTACGTCGTGTACCTGTAACAGACTGACTGCACAGGGAGTCAGAAGACACTAACTATGAAACTAGAAACAGTAGTCAAATATATATGAGGTCTGTTCAGAAAAAGTCCAGCCATTGTTAATATAACAAGAATGGCTTGCGCAACATCAATATAACTTGGCAGCCAAGGAGAGTGGACTGGAATGTGCATTTACCATCATCAAGCTGGAGAGGCAAAAAAGAATTTGAGGTCTCCAAGTTTTTTTTTTAATAAAAGAATTAAAAAGACAAGGCAAAATATAAGACTTCATAAGTAAGCCATATAGAATCCACATGTATAGAATCCACATGACTTCATTGCACTAGTCAGTGGGGGCAGTAGATGCCATTGACTGAGCATGTGTACTGTGTGGCCATCATATTCAAAATCACTGAGTGAGTAGAGCAAAGAACGTGCATCAAAATTTGCATTAAGCTTCAACATTCCTCCATGGAAACTATTCAGGTGATTCAGAAGGCCGCAGCTGTGGGTAACTGGTGATTGGCAGCTTCATCACAACAACAAGCCGACTCATGCAGCATGTCTCATGCAGAGTTTTTTGGTGAAATATCAAATCACCGAGGTGACTCAGCCCTGCTACAGCCCAGATTTGGCCCCCTGTAACTTCTGGCTTCTCTCAAAACTAAAATCATCTTTGAAAGGGAAGAGATTTCAGACTATTGATAAGATTCAGGAAAATATGACGGAGCAGCTGATGGCAATTGGGAGAATTATGTGAGGTCCCAAGGTGCATACTTTGAAGGAGACTGAGGAGTCATTGTCCTGTGTACAATGTTTTTTGTATCTTGTATCTTCTTCAATAAATGTTTCTACTTTTCATATTATATGGCTGGGTAACTTCTGGACAGACCTCATATATTTTAGGGACAGTTTTAGATTTACAGAAAAATTGTGAAAATAGTACAGAGAGTTCCCACATACCCTGCATTCAGTTTCTCCTATTATTGCCATCTTATGACTCATGTGTTACAATTACTGAACTAACACATTATTATTAACTAAAGTCCACACTTTATGCCAATTTATTTGGTTTTAACCTAATGTTCTTTTTCAGTTCCAGCATCCCCTCAAGGACACCCATTACATTTATTTGTCATGTTTCCTTAGGTTCCTCTTATTATGGCACTTTCTCTGACCTTCCTTGTCTTTGATGTTCTCAGCAGTTTTAAGGAGTTCTAGTCAGGTATTTTGTATAATATTCCTCAACTGGCTTTTCTTCTTTGATCTTACTCTCATAATTAGTTTAGCACAAAGTTGTGGGCTTATAGGAAGCCCACAAAAGTAAAGTGTTTTTTCCATTACATTATACACAAAGTACGTACTATCGTCATGACATCACTATTGAAGTTGACTTTGATTACCTAACTGAGGTAATGTTTATCAGATTCTCCACTGAAAAATTGCTTTTCCCCACTTCCTATGCTGTACACTTTGGCATTAAGTAACTATGTCCAGTGAACACTTCAGGAGTGGTGAGTTATGCTTCACCAGCTGATGGGGGAGGTAACCATATAAATTATTTGGAATGCTTCTCCATGGGAGATTGGTCTCTTCTCCCCCATTTGTTTATTTATTCAATCACTTATTTGTATTACTGTGGACTCATGAATATTTATTTTATACCTACTATTATAATCTAATACTAATTTATTTATTTTGTAGTTCAGATTGTTTCAGCATTTCCTGGTAAGAGCTCTTTCATTAGGACCCTTTGCATATTCCCATAAATGTGGAGGTTTTGTTTGTTTAGTGTATTTTTTTAGCCTTTCCATATTCCCTGGCACTATAAAAATGTCCCGCTTACCTTGTATATTGCATGCTCCAGTCCTAGAATTAGCCATTTCTCCACAAGATTCTGTCTCCTTTTATTGGTGAATGGTATTAGAAACCAAGATCTGAGTTTGCTCATTGCTAGTGGGGTGTCATTGCTTCTAGGCCCTTGTAACTGGCAAAGCCAAAAAATATGTGTGTATAATAACCTGTGTATGTACATGTAACTATAAATATTTCTGTGTGACCATCTGAATCTATGGTTAAACTAAATATAAGTTCATACTAAAGTTTCCAACTCAATACATTTCTGCATTGATTACTCCAGAGTCTTCTTCTGCTTCTCTGTAAACTTCCACATCAGCAGCATGAAATATGACTCCCATCATACGCCATCCATTTGCTCAATTGTTCTATTCCAGTATACATGTATAGTGGTATCAGAATTTTAACTTGCATGCCCATGGAAAACTATCAGTTAGAATACAATATTGATATACAATTTTATTTGCCTTTAGTTTATAGACTCCTCTCATTTCCAAATTCAGTTATGTTAGTACCTACTCTAATTAGTACCCGCCCTTCAGTAAGGTTGTTTTATACATATGTAATACAGTTAGATTCTCTTGTCTTAGTCTGTATTCCTTCTGGGACACCCCATCTCATAAGTGATTTTTTTAAAATTTGCATATAATAGGGATCATTTTCTGCTGTAAAGTTCTTTAGGTTTTGACAAATGCATAATGTTATGCATGCACAGTTATGTTATCATAAGGAATAGTATAAGCACCCTAAAAAACCATTCCCAGTGCATCACCTATTCAAAGATCACTCCCTGTAAGTGCTTTACTTTCTCATTGTCATTATAGTTTTGTCTTTTCCAGATGTCAGATAATTGGAAGTGTAGAGTAGGTGGCATTTTTAGACTGGATTGTTTCACTTAGTAATATGCATTAATGCATATGCATTGATGTCTTTTTGACATGAATGAATTTTGGGGGGCTAGATAGATCATTTCTTTTTATCTCTAAATAATATATTCCATTGTATGGATGTACCACAGTTGTTTATTCATTCACCTATTGAAGCATATTTTTTGGATGCTCCCAGTATATGGCAGTTCAATAAAGGTGCTATAAACATTTACAGGCAGGTGTTTATTGTGAACATGGCTTTCAAATAAGTTGGGGAAAATAGTTAAGAACATGACTACAGAATCATATGGTAAGACAATGTTTAACTTTGTAAGAAACTGCCTGTCTTCCAATTGCTTTACTATTGTGCATTCCCACCAGCAATGAAGGAGAGGTCCTCTTGCTTTACACCCTGGTTAGTAATTGGTATCATAAGTTTGGGGGATTCTTGCTATTCTCTTAAGTAAGGATGACATCTCATTTCTGTGGATCTTCTACTTTTAACTTTCCCTTGATTGAATAGCTAAATTACAGTTATATGGTTTCTTTTTTGTTAGAATTTTTGACAAGTTGTGTTGAAAGTATTCTAAAATAAAATTTAGCTATTATATAAGAGTATATAGTTTGGCAGGTGAGATCTTCATATGTTTATTTAGTTGGTGTATGGACTCTTTATGATCTGAAATTCTAAAGAATAAACTATTAAAGTTCCAACTAGAAGATATTAATTTACCATTTATTGTATACTTTTTATAGATATGTATAGAAAAAGTAATATATATACTCTTGTCATCCAAGTATATAATCTAATAGGTATATATATATCACTTTTATTGTAAGGCATTGAAAACAACCTGGAAAAAATGATCTTAGGTGAAGTTGGTAGAGAAGATACATTTTTGTTAGAAATTATAGGAAAAACTTATTTGACCATATATTAACTTTAAAAAATACATGGCTGGCATAAAAGGCTATCAATTTTTATATTCCACTTTATATTATTAAAATAACAGAATTTTATCTCAGTAAAAGCTTCCGTTCAGTGGGATGTTTTGGACTGTTCTGGACTCCTGCTCTCTCTGTTCCTTATCATTGCCTGCATTTCTATGGTAAGGCCAGGGTAATCTTTTGCTGCTCCTGCAAAGAGCCCAGAAACTCATCTATCTTTGTACAACTAGGTAATTCCTTAGTCCTCCCTGAGGTTTGGGTTGGGTAAGAATGATTTATTCTGGTAGGTAATTTTATTCATATTTCTTCATTGTTTTGGAAGGCTGAAGTTGAGTAATAATGTAACCCTTAACACCAGCAGGCCTATTTACCTCTACATTTGGTTTATTTAAGTTAATACCATCCGGTAGTTGCCTGTTTTGATTTTCCCAAATCCTTGAACTTTGCCCCCTCTTTATTCTTGATAAACCTGGGTCTGCCCTTACCATCCTGCTTGGTCTCTTGGGATTAGCAAATTACAGGTCTGATTTGGTTTAGAAAAGACATTCCTCTGTATGTAAAAAAAATAAAACCAAAAAAACCCCCTCCACCCAACAATTGCAGATATAATCAGGGAATAGACTTGAAATTGTCACTTACAGGATAAACAAAAGATGGGAGTTGTGTCTCTCTATCATGAAATTTAGTTTTTGACCCTGACAGTTAGGAAACCTGACAGTCACCACTTTGTACTTGGTCTTGAATTCCTTGTGTGGACTGTCATCACCACTTTGGAATGAGCAGCAGACTCACTTTTGCCCAAAGGATTACCACAGTAAGTAACACTGAGCTTCCAGGTATTCATGTGGACAGTGTGAGGAACTGGAATTGTTCCCAAAACTGTCTTAGTATTCCGTATCACCTCCAGGGGCTGTCATACAGTGAGGCTAGCACTGTGGATTTGAGGCAAAAATCTGTCAGATATTAGAAGTCAAGCTGTCATTTCTGTTTGTTTGGAAGCCAATAAAATTTCAGAGCACATTTCAACTTTTGATTCTCAGGGGAGAGAAAAGTGAGCTCATTTATGCTACATCAATCACGATAACTTTTTATTGCAACAGAGCAGAATGTGATCAATGTAAAAAATTGGAAAGAAGAATAAAACAAAAATTAAAACCTATCACATTCCCTTCAACTTAAACTCACTGCTGTGATTTGTGTATATTTTTCAGGATATTTTTCTATGTTCTACATCACATGTGGTTGTTATAACCTATGTATAAAGAACATTTTCCATTTCTTTTAACATTTGCCTAGAAAATATCAAAAAACTAAATATTGTGTTTCAACAGAACTGATTTTAACCAACTGATACTAATTGGGCCTAACCGAAGAACTTTTCTTGACCAAGGGACAATGGGACTTGTTTTAACCAATCTTTTCCTGTGGACTCTGCCCTATTCAGAGTGCTAGTTTCCATTCTCATAACTACCACACCTTCACCTTTTTCCTGCTGACTTTTTGAACTACTCAGTGAATTTCTTTATTGGTGTGTGTTTCCTTGCCTGGCCAGGAAATGATAACTTGATTTTTTATTGTCTTTTTTTTTTTAATCTCTGGTGGTCTTTGCTTAGTCTTTGAAACTTACAATATTTAAGAGGTTAATTAGTGTGTTTTCAATGGCAGTATCAAAATTATTAGGCACCATGAATTGATAACTGCAAAGGTACATTAAGTTGGGCCATGTGGAGACTTGACTTGAAAAAGATGGCTTGGGTCACGTGCCCGGCTTCTCTATTCCAGGGATCACCTGGTGCTGGCTTACCTGTTGGCTTCTTCCAGAAGGCTGTGTGTTCACAGTGGTCCATTTTATTGCATTTTTAATTTGGGGATTCTAAATCTGTTTCCATCTGTGTTTCCATAGAATTATATTAGGAACAGTTCCTCTGAAGTTTTTTTCCCTGCAGGTTTGCCCAGATTTCCTAGACAAAAAGCTGGATTTTTGACTCATCCATGACAATGAGTACAATTCACCTGGCTTCTCAGACTGGGTCACATTTGATTTATAATTTTCTGAACACATCAAAGTCCAGGGCCTCAAATTTTGTTTTATAAGCACTTAATTTTAGATTGATTAATTAATATCTCTATTTCCTTATAGCTTTGAGGTAAAAAAATTGTATTTATTTCTAATTTCTGAAGTACATTTTGCAAATAGTGGAGCCATGAAACTGAGGGATTGAGTGTTCTTTATTTCTTCATGTGACATGCTGTATCCCACTGGATAATGTGGTTTATTGTTGTTGTTTAAGTGAATTTTATTCACTTTAGAGGGTTGGAGTCAACCTTTTAAAAGGGCAATTGAGTTTCCCTTGAGAAAGTAAAAGTGCCAGAGAGCCATCTACTGAGATCACTTTTTATTACACCAGGAAAATTTTGTATTTCAAATAGCAAAGCCATAAAATAAAACATGTTGGGAATAGATAATGTCAATAACAATAATATTATGATGGTAATGGCTAATTTTTTGCATGTATTAACTATAGTATCAGGAACTATTCTAAGGGCTTTACATAATGAATATTTATTTTAAAATTACTAAGTGTGCTATTTATTATTCTGAATCTTTGTATAATCACATTTAATAATCACAAAGATTCAGTAAAATAAGCAGTGTTATCTGCATTTCATATATTGACGTCTTAACTCATTTAGAGACAAGTAATTTTCTGGAGGTGAAAGACATGACAGTATTTCTATGTACTAAACAGGGTTTTTTTTTTTAGCTTTATTTTTTTAGTGTTTATATCTCAGTAAGATCATTGTCTTCTTTTGTTTGATCTGCTTGGAACATTGTTCTGTCTGTGAGTTGATATTTGGGATTTGTCTTCAGAGCCAGTTTATGACAGAAAAATAAATCTGTGCTTTTGACAGTTTGGTCATTCTTTGCATCTTTGCTTGTTTTTCCATTTAACTGCTATTCTTTTTTTAGTTGGAGGAGATACTTTTTTATATAATATAAATAGTAAAACTATCTTTTATGGTGTTTATCGCTTATATTTTATTTATAAGGTTTTCTGACAGTTAAAATTTTTAAAAATAACATGATTATTTCAATAGATTTTTGCTTGTTTTTTTGGCTCTGGCTTTTGTAATAATTTAATTGAATTGTCATATTAATATAATCTTCCCCATTCTGGGATTTTCAGAACAATTATCTCATTGCTCTTCTTGTACTTTTTCTTTTTTCAAATTTTAATTTTTGTGTAACTTATTTTTGTATAAAAACTAAAGCAGAAATATGGGTAGAATTGTGTGTTCCTAAAATTCATATGTTGCAATCCTAATCCCCATATTTCAGAATCTGACCTTATTTGGAAATAGGGTTGTTACAGATGTAATTAGTTAAGATGAAATCATGCTGGAGTAGGAAGGGCCCATAATCTGATATCACTGGTATCTTTATATCAAGAAGAAATGTAGACACACATGCACACATGCACAGGTGCACTGAGAACGTCATGTGAAGACTGGAGTTTTGGTGCCACAAGCCAAGGAACTACCACAAGCTAGGAGAGAGGACTGGAATAGATCCTTTCTTAGAGCCTTCAGAAGGAGCATGGCCCTGCCAACTTTGATTTTGGACTTCCAGCATCTATATATGAGAAAATAAATTTCTGTTGTCTAAGCCATTCAATTTGTGGTACTTTATTATGACAATCCTAGCAAAATAATACTACAGAACACGAATGAGGCCTTTCCACTTGGTTAACCAATTCTCCCAACACCAGTAGCAATCATGAGCATTGATCCATAAAGACACTTTTGCAATATGTTAACTTCTTTTATGTTTATGAATTGATGTCTGTAATTTCTAGTCTGTGCCATTTTCTGTTCACACACAGATACACCAGTGTTGCAGGCAGGACTGCTTTATGATGTACTTTAACATCTGGTAGGCTAACTATACCCTTACCACTCTATTTGCAAACTGTTTTTGGCTCTTCTTATTTGACAATTTTTGATACAAATTTTAGAATTTTCTTTTTCTTCATTGTTCTTAAACATTGTTATAGTGTTTCTAGATGTGTGCTGTTTTTCCATTTACATTTCCTCTTTGGGGTCTTAATAATTTTTTAATTATGGAATATTTGGTGATATTATTTTTTCTCCCCATTTATATATTTTTATTTTGGTGGTTCATATTACCTGGGTTTTGGTACTTTTATATCTATTAATGATAACTCTTAATTCATAAAATATTTCTCTTTATCCATTCTTTTTTCCTCCCACCTCCCCCACCCCTAGAGAGTTCCCCAATATGGTCTTCCAAATTCAATTTGTTTACATTTGAATACATTTTATTTTTCATCCAATCAATTTTTTAAAAAAATAACTTACATTTCTTATGCCTGTTATATTTTTAATGGAAGATTGAATTCAGGGGCACACATTTGGGTTAATCATAATTCTTGTTCCTTGACAAAGTCTCAAATTTTACCCAAGCATCACCTATTTATTTATTAATAATATATTAAGTCTCTGTGAATCCACCACAAAACACAAAAGCTACGATGTTGAAAACAACCAACATCTGATAATGTGTTCTGCCATCCTATGCTTCTCTTCCTTTCACCATAAAGAAGTCATTAGTTTAAATCCTGTATTCATCATTCTCTTACTTTTTTAAATAGTATCCACATATAATGATATATCTTTTAATTTTATATGTTTGTTAACTTTTAAAAAGAGTATCAAGCTTTATATAATTACTGGGAAGTTACTTTATTTACTTATTATATTGCTAAGTTTCTTCCATATTGATCTCTCCTTCTGTAGTTTGTTTCAGTTCCTGTATAATATTCCTTTGTGTAAATACACTACATTATTTTTCATGCATTTTCTCTTTGATGGACATTTGGGTTACTTCAAGGTTTTGCTGTTGTGAAAATACTACTCTGAACTTTCCTGCTCTGATGTACCTGTGTAAAACTTTTTCTTAACATATACCCACATGTGTGAATGTTCAACTTCTAAAGACATTAAACTGTTTTACAACATGGCTACTCCAAACTTCATTCCCTCAAACAATGTATAAGAGATCCTATGGATTTACTGTCTCTAACACTGGTTATTGCCACACCCTTTTCATTTTTCCTAAACACTTGAATTTCTAATGATGTCATATTATGGTCTTCATTTGTATGTCTTTTGTCTCTATGACACTGAGCATCTCTTCATATGCTTTTTGGCAAAATATATTTTTTCTGCAGTGAAATATCTATTTATGTCTGTTGCCCATTTATCAAATTAAATCTTTTTTCTCATTGATTAATATAAATTATTTATGTGCTATTGATATTAATACTTTTTGGTTGCATGTATGTTTCTATTTTAAGATTTTTTGAGGAAAGATCCAAGATAGCAGAGGAGTAACCTCCTCTGCTACACTAACCTCCTCCTAGGAACAATCTGGAATTACAGCTAAATTGCATCCTGAATAACCAAATGAACACCAGGTGGAGAGAAGCCTTATAACCGGGGACAGATGGAAGAAGCCACCTTACCACAATGAGACTGGTAAGGGAGTGGGGAGGAGGCATGAGAAGACTGACTGGGCTCCTAAGGGCAGCAGCTGAAGTTGCAGAGGGATATTTCAGTGGACAGGGGGTTCTCCCTGAGAAGTGTTGGGTATAAATCCCAAGCTAGGCTCCCTAGATTACAGCACCAGAGCCCAAAAGGAACCCAGATAACATCCTGCTGTGAAAAGCAGCAGGGTGCTCTCTGCCATGGAGAGATAGCTAGAGACTCATAGAGCCTCTTAAAGGGCCAACGCACAAAATTTCATTTGCAGCCACTTACCCTGGGCTCTGGCAGAGAAAGGGAAGAGTGGAGTAGAGTTATTTGAGGAAAGCCTGGTGTTAGTGTCTCTGGGGGGAGAACAAGAAACAGAGCCAGGATCTCAGTGGTGAGTCATTGCCCATTCTGCAGAAGCCATCTTTCTCAAACAGAGCACTTCTCTCTGAATTGCATCAGCCTGAGGGGAAGCAATAGCCCTGCCAATAGATATTACCCTGCCCCACCCTGTGGAGCTTAAGCCAGACTGTGGATTATAGCTTCAGATCATATCACTAATTAGGTTAACAACTAAGGCCAATCACTCGGAACTCTGAGGCTTCAATTGACCTTCCCACAGGCCCAGTGCTGAAAAAATCTGGCTTGATGTGCAGCCTGGTTCTTTTTGTGAATAAAAAGGCCCAGCCAGGGGAATCACATGCTGTGGAATGCTGATACTTCCAAACAGGTTGACCAGAGCCAGTCACAAGCAGCATCTGACAAAGGCTTATACCAGAGTCTTTGCAAATCTAACTAATATATAGAAACAAATCCAAAGAAGCAGCCACAATGGGAAGCCAAAGAAACAGACACAGAATAAAAGAACTAAGAATTCTCTAGAAGAACTAGATGAAATGGAGGCAAACAATTTATCAGATAGTTTAGAGTAGTGATTATAAGGATACAGAACAGCATGAAAAAGACATAGAAACCATAAAAAAGGGCCAGTCAGAAATAATGCAATATCTGAATGAAATGACATACTGGAAGGAATAAACACTAGGTTAGATGAAATAGAGGATCAATTACATCAGTGATTTGGAAGACAAGATAGAAAAAAAAAAACACCCAGGCAGAGAAGTAAAAAGAAAAAAGAGTTAAAAAAATGAGGAAAGCTTAAGAAACATTTTGAACAACATGAAACATAACAACATCCAACACATGCGCATACAAGAAGGAGAAGAGAGTGTGCAAGGGATCAAGAACCTATTTGAAGAAATAATGCCCCAAATTTTCTTAATCTGGTGAATGAAAAAGACACACAAGTCCAGGAAGAGAGTTCCAAACAAGTCGGACCCAAAGATGCCTACATCGAGACACACAATAATTAAAATGACAAGGCTTAAATGCAAGGAAAGAATCCTAAGAGCCACAAGAGAAAAACAGTTAGTTACATACAAAGGAGCACCAACTCCAGTCATCAGATTTTTCAACAGAAATATTTCAGGCCAGAAAAGAGTGGTATGAAATGTTCAAGGTAATGAAAAGCAAGGACCTACAACCAAGGCTACTTAACCCAGCAAGGCTCTCATTTAAAATTGGTGAAGAAATAAGGAGCTTTCCAGATAAGAAAAAGCTATAGAAGTTTGTTAACACAAAACCAGTACTACAATAAAAGTTAAAGGCCTTGTTCAAGAAGAAGAAGAAAAAGAGAGAGAAAAATAAAGAGGAAAATAGTTTAACACTAAAATAGCACTAAATACATATCTATCAATAACCACCTTAAATATAAATGGCTTACATCCTCCAGCCTAAAGACCTAAAGTAGCTAAATGGGTAAGAAAACAAGATCCATATATATGCTACCTCCAAAAGACCCATCTCAGATCAAAAGATACACATAAACTATAAGTAAAGGGATGGAAAAAGATATTTCATGTGAATGAAAAGGAAAAAAAGCTGGGGTGGCTGTACTTACATCCAACAAAGTAGACTTTAGACCAAAGACCTTCTTTGTAAGAGACAAAGAAGGACACTACATAATGATAAAGGGGATCCAGCAAGAGGATATAACCCTAGTAAACACACCCAAGCATATAAGCACCTAAGCATAGGAGCACCTAAAAATATGAAACAAATCTTGATGTATATAAAGGGAGAAATCAATAGAAACACACTCATACTCAAGGATTTTAACACCCCATTTACTTCAATGGATAGATCTTCTAGATGGAAAATCAACAAGGAGACAGCAGTCTTAAATGACACACTAGATCAAGTGGCTTTAATTGATATCTTCAGAGCATTTCACCCCAAAGCAGCAGAATATACATGCTTTTCAAATGCATATGGCATGTTTTTTAGAATAGACCACATGTTAGGACACAAAACAAGTCTCAATAAATTTAAGAAGATTGAAATCATTCAAGCATCATCTCTGACCACAATGCTATGAAAGGAAATCAATCACAAGGAAAACATTGAAAAACACACAGACATGGAGGCTAAACAACATGTTATTAAATGATGAATGAATCAACAACTGAGATCAAGGAAGAAACAAAAGATACCTTAAAACAAATGAAAATGAGGACAGAGCAATACAAAATCTGTGAGGTACTGGGAAAGGAATCTTAAGAGGGAAATTTATAGCATTACTAGCTTCTCTCAATAAAGAAGAAAAGGCTCAAATAAACAATCTAACTTTATACTTAAAGGAACTTGAAAAGATACAACAAAGCACAAAATAAGTAGAAGGGAGGAAATAATGAAGATCTGAGTACAAATAAACGCAATAGAGCCAAAAAATTATGCAAAAGATCAATGAATCCAAGCATTGGTTCCTTGAAAAGATAAACAATGTTAACAAACCTTTAACCAGACTTATCAAGAATAAAAAAGAAAGAATCCAAATAAATAAAATCAGAAACAGGAAAAATAACAGCTGACAGCAAAGAAATACAAAGGATTATAAGAAGATATTATGCACAACTATATGACAACAAACTGGACACCCTGGATGAAATAAATAAACTCCTAGAAAAATACAACCTTTGAAAACTAAATCAGGAAGATTCAGAGAACCTGAATAAACAGATTACACCTAGTGAAATTGAAGTAGTAATTTTAAAAAACTCCCCAAAAAAGAGTAGCCCTGGACCAGATGGCTTCACAGGGGAATGTCATCAAACATTCTGAGAAAAACTAACACCTCTCCATCTCAAACTATTTCATAAAATTCAACAGGAGGCAAGGATCCCAAACTCATTTTATGAGCCCAGCAATATCCTAATTGCAAAGCCAGAAAAAGACACTACAAAGAAAGAAAATTATAGGCTAATATCCCTGATGAACATAGATGCTAAAATCCTCAAAAAATTTTTAGCAAACCTAATATAGCAATGCTTCAAAAAGATCATACAACATGACCAAATGGATTTACTCTGGGCATGCAAGTTTGGTACAACATTCATAAACAGATAAATGTGATTCACCACATAAACAAGATGATGGATTAAAAACCACAAAATCACATTACTAGATCAAGAAAAAGCATTTGATAAAATCCAGCACCCATTTATGATAAAAAATCTCAGCAAAGTGGGAATTAAGGAAAAAAATCACAATGTAATAAAGGCCTTGCCTGAAAAACCCACTTCTAGCATCATACTCAAAAGGCAAAAACTACAAGAGTTCCCTAATGATTGGGAACAAGACAGGGATATCCACTTTCACCTCTGTTATTCTATATAATGCTAAAAGTTGTAGTCACAGCAATCAGACAAGAAGAAGAAATAGGAGTTCCAGCTAAGATGGAGGCATAGGTAGAAATGCTTCAGTTCCTTGCACAATCTAAAGGATAACAACGAATTTAAAAACAATGAACAAACAGAACTGCCAAAAAATCAAACTGCATGAAACTCTGGCAACCAAGGAGTTAAAGAAACATTCATCCAGACTGGTAGGAGGAGCAGAGATGGGCAGCCAGGTGTAGAGGAACCTCAGCAAGGTGGCAGACTGTGTGTGCAAGGCAGGAGCTGGCTGACTGGGAAAATAAAGATTCAAAACCTCTAGCTGAGGTCTACAGGATCCTAGAACGTACACAAACCCACCCACCTGGAAATCAGCACCTGAAAGGGCACAATCTGCTTATGGGAAATGAGGGAATGATGGAAAGTGGGGTTAGAGCAGAAAAATCTAGCTGCATTGTTTCCTCTCTGACCCTTCCCCCACAGATAGCACCATCACTTAGCAAAGAGGGTTGCCCCACCTTAGCGAATACCTAAAGCTCCACCCCTTACAATGTTAACACATGCACTGAGACAAACAAATATGGCCCAAAAGAAAGAACAGATCAAAACTCCAGTAAAAGAACTAAGCAACAAGGAGATAGACAACCTGTTAGATGCAGAGTTCAAAACACTGGTAATCAGGATGCTCACAGAAATGACTGAGTTCAGTCATGAAATGAAGGCTGTACAGAGTGAAATAAAGAAAAATACACAGGGAACTAACAGTGAAGGGAATGAAACTAGGACACATCAACAGTTTGGACCAAAAGGAAGAAATAAATATCAAACTGGAATAGAATGAAGAAATAAGAATTTTTAAAAAATGAGGAGAGGCTTAGGAAGCTCTGGATAGCTTTACACACTCCAAAAGCAAAATCATAGGGGTGCCAAAATTTACAATAGCCAAGTGCTGGAAGCAACCTAAGTACCCATCAGCAAATGAGTGGATCAAAAAACTATGGTACATTTACACAATGGAATTCTACACAGCAGAGAGAAAGAAGGAGCTTCTACCCTTTGCAATAACATGGATGGAACTGGAGAGCATTATGCTAAGTGAAATAAGCCAGGCAGTGAGGGACAAATACCATATGATCTCACCTTTAACTGGAACACAATCAACAAAGGAAAAAAGCAAACAAAACATAGCCAGAGATGTTGAAATTAAGAACAATCTAACAATAGCCAGAGGGGAGGGGGGAGGGGACAGTGGAGGGAAGGGTTTTCAGGAGCTACTATAAAGGACACATGGACAAAACCAAGGGGGAGGGTAGAAGCAAGGGAGGGAGGTGGGTGTGGCTGGGGTAGGGGGAGTGGTAGGAAGAAAATGCAGACAACTGTAATTGAACAACAATAAAGTAATTTATTTTAAAAAATCATAGGGGTGCCAAAAAGAGAAGAAGAAGAGCAAGAAATTGAAAACTTATTTGAGCAAATAATGAAGGAAAACTTCCCCGATCTGGCAAAGGAAATAGACTTCCAGAAAGTCCAGGAAACCCAGAGAGTCCCCAAGAAGTTGGACCCAAGGAGGAACATACCAAGGCACATCATCATTTAAGTTAACCCAAATTAAAGATAAGGAGAGAACCTTAAAAGCAGCAAGAGGAAAGGAAAGAGTTACCTACAAAGGAGTTCCCAGAAGACTGTCAGATGATTTCTCAAAAGAAATCTTGCACCCTGGCTGGTGTAGCTCAGTGGATTGAGCGAGGGCTGCGAACCAGGCATTGCAGGTTCAATTCCCAGTCAGGGCACAAGCCTAAGTTACAGGCCATGTGCCCCAGCAACTGCACATTGATGTTTCTCTCTCTCTCTCTTTCTCTCTCCCTTCCCTCTCTAAAAATAAATAAGTAAAATCTTTAAAAAATATATTTAAAAAAAAAGAAATCTTGCAGGCAAGAAGGGGCTGGAAAGAAGTATTTGAAGTCATGAAAGGCAAGGACTTACATCCAAGATTACTCTATCCAGCAAAGCTATCATTTAGAATGGAAGGGCAGATAAAGTGTTTCTCAGATAAGGTCAAGTGAAAAGAATTCATCATCACCAAGCCCTTATTATATGAGATGTTAAAAGGACTTATCTAGGAAATAGAAGAAGACCAAAACTATGAACAGTAAAATGACAACAAACTCACAACTATGAACAATTGAACCTGAAAAAGCAAAAACAAAAACTAAACAAACAACTAGAACAGGAACAGAATCACAGAAATGGAGATCACATGGAGAGTTATCAATGGGGAGGGGGGAGAGGGGGAGGGAGAGGAGACGGTGAAAGGTAAATGGAATAAGAAGCATAATTGGTAGGCATAAAATAGGGGAAGGTTAAAAAGTATACAGGAAATAGAGAAGCCAAAGAACTTATATGTACAGTCCATGGACATGAAGTAAGGTCATGGGAAATGCTAGGGGGTGGGGGGATGCAGAGCAGATGGGAAAAAAAGAGGAGGAAAAAAAATTACAACAAAAATTACAAAAAATTAAAGTATATTTTATATAATCAATAAAATATACTTTAAAAAAGAGAAGAAATAAAAGGCATCCAAATCAGAAAAGAAGTACAACTGTCATTATTTGCAGATGAAATAATATTGTACATAGTGAACCCCAAAGATTTTACCAAGAAACTACTAGAACTAATACATGAGTTCAGCAAAGTAGCAGGATAGAAAATTAATATTCAGAAATCAGTTGCATTTTTATATGTCAATAACAAACTAACAGAAAAGAAATTAAGAAAGGAATTTCATTCACAATTGCTACCGAAAGAATAAAATACCTAGGAACAAATCTAACCAAGGATGTAAAAGTTCTGTACTTGGAAAATTATAAGACACTGAAGAAAGAAATTGAGGAAGATACAAATAAGTGGAAGCACATACTGTGTTCTTGGATAGGAATAATTAACATTGTTAAATGTCCATGCTACTCAAAGCAATCTATAGATTCAGCACAATTCCTATTAAGATTTCAAAGACATATTTCACAGAACTAGAACAAATATTTCAAAAATTTATATGAATAGTAAGTTTCCACACAGCAATAGCAATTCTGAGAAAGAAGAACAGAGCTGGAGGAATCACACTATCTAATATCAAACTATACCATAAGGCCATAGTAATCAAAACAGCATGGTACTGGCATAAAAACAAACACATAAATCAATAGAACAAAATACCCAGAAATAAACCCATACCTATAGAGTCAATTAATATTCAACAGAGGAATCAAACACATACAACAGGATAAATATAGTTTATTCAATAAATGGTTATGGGAAAATTGGACAGATACAGGCAGAAAAATTATAGTAAACCACCTTCTTACACCACACAGGAGGGTAAATTCAAAAATGACTTAAAGACTTAAATTTTAGATACCAGACCATAAAATTCCTAGAAGAAAACATAGGCAGCAAATTCTTGGACATTTTTCATAACAATATTTTATCATCTATATCTCCCGAGGCAAGGGAAACAACAACAATAACAACAACAATAACAAAACAAATAGGATTGCATCAAACTAAAAAGGTTTTGCATAGCAAAGGAAGTCATCAACAAAATAAAAAGACAAAGCACAGAATGGGAGAATGTATTCACTGATACATCTGATAAGAGGTTGATTTCCAAAATTTATAAAGAACTTACAAAACTCAACACCAAAAAAACAAATGACTCAATTAAAACACGAGCAAAAGACCTGAATGAACATTTGTCTAAAGAGGATATACAGGTGTCCAATAGACGTATGAAAAGATGCTCAATGTCACTAAGCATCAGAGAAGTGCAAATTACAACCACAATGAGATACCATCTCACACCTGTCAAAATGGCTATCATCAATAAATCAACAAAAGCAGGTGCTGGCAAGAATGTGGAGAAAGAGAAATCCTTTTGCACTGTTGTTGGAAATGTAGATTGGTGCAGCTCCTGTGGAAAGCAGTATGCAGATATCTCAAAAAATTAAAAAGGGATGTGCCTTTCCAGTCAGCTATCTCACTTCTCGGAATATATTTGAAGGGGCCCAAAACAACAATCTGAAAGAACATAAGCACCCCTATGTTCATTGCAGCATTATTTACAATCACCAAGATATGGAAGCAGCCCAAATGACCATCGATAGATGAATGGATAAAACAACTGTGACACATTTACACAATGGAATACTACTTGGCCATAAAAAGGAAAATTTTATCCTTTGCGACAATATAAATGGACCTGGAGAATATTATGCTAAATGAAATTAGCTGGTCAGAGAAAGACAAATACCATATGATTTCACTCATATGTGGAGTTTAATGAACAAACTGAACTAACAAGATAAAAGGGGACAGAATTAAGATGCAGAGCAAGACAACAGCTGGGGTGAAGAGGTTAGGGGGCAGAGGGATTAAGCAAAATTGAACAACTACTCATGGACATGGACAACAGTGTGGTGATTGCTGGGGGGAAGGTCATATAAGGGGACTAAATGGTAATGGAAAAAGACAATAAAGATTAAATTAAGAAACTTTTTGATGAAAAAGTTCTAAATTTTAATATAGTTAAATGTATTAATATTTGCTCATAAAGCCAGCTCATTTGCATCTTAAAAGATCTATAATAATCTCAAGGGCCAAAGAATTCATCTGTATATTCTACTAAGATTTTGAAGTTTGAAATTCATCCTTGCATTGCTTTGTAGGTTGACTTTGTCTGTTGTTATAACTTTATGTACATGGAATCACGTGACAGACTTTTTTCTCTCAATATTACACTTCTTTTTTAAAAATATTTTTTATTGATTATGCTATTGCAGTTGTCCCATTTTCCCCTCTTCACTCCCCTCCACTCTGCACAAACCCTCCCACCCACATTCTCCTGCTTTAGTGCATGTCCATGAGTCATACATATAAATTCTTTGGCTTCTACTTTCCCCAGACTATTTTTACCCTACCCCTGTCTATTTCTACCTACCATCTATGCTACTTATTCTCTGCACCTTTTCCCCCTCTCTCCCCCTCCCACTCCCCTACTGATAACTCTCCATGTGATCTCCATTTCTGTGGTTCTGTTTCTGTTGCAGTTGTTTGCTTAGTTCATTTTTATTTTTGGTTTAGGTGTGGTTGTTAATAATTGTGAGTTTGTTGTCATTTTACTGTTCATATTTTTTATCTTCTTTTTCTTAGATAAGTTCCTTTAACATTTCATATAATAAAGGCTTAGTGATGATGAACTCCTTTAATTTGACCTTATCTGAGAAGCATTTTATCTGCCGTTCCATTCTAAATGAAAGCTTTGCTGGATAGAGCAATCTTGGATGTAGGTCCTTGCCTTTCATGACTTGGAATACTTCTTTCTAGCCCCTTCTTGCCTACAAGGTCTCTTCTGAGAAATCAGCTGACAGTCTGATGGGAACTCCTTTGTAGGTTACTGTCTCTGTATCTCTTGCTGCTTCTAGGATTCTCTCCTTCATTTTTACCTTGGCTAATGCAGTTATGATGTGCCTTGGTGTGTTCCTCCTTGGGTCCAACTTCTTTGGAACTCTCTGGGCTTCCTGGACTTCCTGGAAGTCTATTTCCATCACCAGATTGGGGAAGTTCTCCTTTATTATTTGTTCAAATAACTTTTCCACTTGTCACTCTTCCTCTTCTTCTTCTGGTACCCCTATAATTCAGATGTTGAAACGTTTAAAGATGTCCTGGAGGTTCCTAAGACTCTCTTCATTTTTTCAAATTCTTGTTTCTTCATTCCTTTCTGTTTGGTTGTTTCTTTCTTCCTTCTGGTCCACTCCATTGATTTGAGTCCCAGTTTCCTTCCCATCACTATTGATTCCTTGTACATTTTCCTTCATTTTACTTAGCGTAGCCTTCATTTTTTCATCTAATTTGTGACCAAAATCAACCAATTCTGTGAGCATCCTGATCACAAGTGCTTTGAACTGTGCATCTGATAGGATGGCTATCTCTTTGTCTCTTAGTTGAATTTGCTGTGGAGCTTTGATCTGTTCTTCCATTTGGGCCATTTTTTTTTCTTGTGCTACCTGTTACGCATGAGGGGTAGAGCCTTAGGTGTTCACCAGGGTGGGGCAACCCACATTGCTGGGTTGTGATGTTCTATGTGGGGGCGGGGTCCTAGAGGGACCAATGGCACTTGCTCTGCTCTGTTGGACTTCAGTCCTTTCTGCTGCTTCCCCCAAGCAAACTGGGCCTTTCTGATGCTAATTCCCATGTGGGTGGGCTTGTGCACATTCTAGGACCCTGTGGGTCTCTCCAAAGAATTCTCCTGTGAGGCTGGGAGTCTCTCCCAGCCCCTCAATCCCCACAGGTGTTTTCAATCATTGCCCCAAGGCTCTATTTCCCAGTGCTGTGACCCTGGGTTGCACACAGTGCCTTGCCTCACAATAGCTGCCTTGCTGGGTCTGCTGGTTGCCACCCTGCACCTGGGGTCTGCCAGCCACCACCTGTGCTTCCAGGGTCTGCCCGATGTGGTCTTGCATGCCCAGGATGCCTTATGCATCCAGTCCCACTGTTCTTTGTGTTGTGACCCCTCTCCACCCGGCTGCCTGACTCCGCCCCTCCTACTGATTTGGTTGAACATGCCTATTTTAACTTCTTCGTTGTCCGACTTCCATACAGTTCAATTTTCTGTCAGTTCTGGTTGTTGTTCTATTTCTAAATTGTTGTTGTCCCTATCTTGGTTGTGCGAGGAGGCACAGTGTGTCTACCTACGCCTCCATCTTGGCCGGAAGTCCTGCAAAGTTTCTTTGGAGAAATCAGCTGATAGTCTTATGGGAACTATTTTATAGGTAATTGTCTTCATTTCACTTGCTGCTTTTAGGATTCTCTTCTTATCTCCTTTTTTTTTTTGTTACTTTTTTAAAATTGATGTTTGAATACAGTTGTCTCCATTTTTCCACCACCACTTTCTCCTTATCTTTAATTTTGGGTAACTTAATGATGATGTGCCTTGGTGTGTGATTCCTTGGGTCCAACTTTTTTAGGGGCTCTCTGAGCTTTCTGGAATTCCTGGAAGTCTATTTCCTTTGCCAGATTAGGGAAGTTCTCCATTATTTTTTCAAGTAAGTTTTCAATTTCTTGCTCTTCTTCTTCTCTTTCTGACATCCCTATGATTTGGATTTTGGAATGTTTCAAGTTGTCCTGGAAGTTCCTAAGCCTCTCCTCATTTCTTTTTAATTCTTATTTCTTCATTCTGTTCTGGTTGAACGTATTTCTTCCTTCTGGTCCAAACCATTGATTTGAGTCCCAGTTTCCTTCTCTTCACTGTTGATTCCCCATACATTTTCCTTTCTTTCACTTTTCATAGCTTTCACTTTTTCCTCTATTTTGTGACCATACTCAATGTTTCTGTGAGCATCCTGATTACCACTGTTTTGAACTCTGCATCTGATCGGTTGGCTATCTCTCCATCACTTAGTTTTATTTTTTCTGGACCTTTGATCTGTTCTTTCATTTGGGCCATATATTTTTTGTCTCAGCACACATGTTATGTAGCAAGGGGTGGAGCCTTAGGTATTCTCCAGGGCAGGGCAAACCCTGTTGCTTCCTGAGGCACTGTATGTGGAAAAGAGGTCTGAAGGAGAACAATGCCGCTTGCTCAGCTCTCACCTGGCTTTTGGTCACTTCCTCTGCTACCCACAAACAAATTGGGCCCTTCTAGTGCTGATTCCTGGGTGGGTAATTTTTTGTATGTTCCAGGATCCTGTGGGTCTCTCCAACAAACTCTCCTATGAGGCTGGGAGTTTCTCCCACCGCCACAACATCCACAGGTTTTTTCAGTCAGAGCTTTTGATGCTTTATTTCCCCACGTTGGAACCCTGGGTTGCTCACTCAAATATGGAACTGCCTGCTCTGCCAGCTGCTGCTTTGCCATCCTTTGTCCTCCAGCCGCCACCTCACCACAAGTTCTCTCCACCCTGGCTGTCCATATCTGTCCCTCCTTCTGGGCTGGATGAATGTTTCTTCTTTAACTCCTTGGTTGTTGGACTTCCATACAGTTCAATATTTCTGGCAGTTTTGGTTATTTTCTGTTTTTAAATTTGTTATTGTCCTTCTTTTGGTCACACAAGTGGGCAAAGTGTATCTACCTATGCCTCCATCTTTGCCAGAAGTTGGCTAATTGATTTTGAAATATTAAATTAATCTGTGTTCATGGAATGTACTTAATTAAATGCAAAGTATTATCTTTTTTGTATTTCTAAAATGAGTGTATTAATATTTGGTTTAGAAAGTTGTGAGTGATATGGCTCTATAATTTTTTTTTATAATTTCCCTGTCATTTTTTGAGTTGAAGTTACACCAGATTTCTAAAAAGAGTTAAGGGATTTGAAGAGTTTAGGTTTAGAAGAATCTTTCAAAATATTAAAGAACACAACTCATTTTTCATTTTCTTCCTAAATGTTAGGTATAGTATAGATAGGAAATACAAGTTTTTGTTGTTCTTTCTTTTTTACATCAAACCTTAAGAGTTAGTGGCTGACTGTGTCATCCTATGAAAAGCCTCTTAGGAATGCTCTAAAATCCTCAGAAAAAAATATATCTGCAAAATTCCTAGTATAACAGTAGAAATTTTAACAGTGGGAAATTATAACCCATCCCCCCATTCTTTTGATACTGTTTCTGTAAGTACTGTTCTGACTAGTATGTAGCTTGTAGATGAGCAGCATGTTTGTATGAGAATCCTAGGAACTAACTCCAAAAGATACAGACTTTGACCTTGAGACATCCCACCTCCAGGAGAATTGTTGACATTCAACCATGGAGCCAGGATGACATGAAGCTGAGATGACCAAACCAGATGATACACACCAGACCATCATTTGCCTTATTGGAACAGATTGTGCTCATCTGCATGTAGAGAATTTTGCAACCTCCTCCCTTGATCTCTTTGTTATATTCCCCTCTCCATCCTTATAAAAAAAAAAAAAAACCCTTTACCTCCACTAAGAGGTGGAGATGGACTTTGTGACACAAGTCCCCCATCTTCCAAGAGGTGGGTTTTGTGATATGAGTTTCCCATCTTCCAGATGATCCGCAAATAAACCATTTTCCTTTACATCACCACTGGCCTCCCAAATATTGACTTTCATAGAGGCAGGCAGCTGGACCCTGTGAAAGAATACCGCCCCTGCCATCTTATGGTATCCATCTAAGCTGTGGATGTTCATTAAAACACGCAGAATACACAGAACCTACCATGATTCTGCAGGGATATAGAGAAACATGGCCACCCCCTCTAGTGGGGAGCACACCGTATCCATTCCCAGGCAGATTTTTATTGAGAAAGCAGACTCAGTTTGTGGATTCACAGTCTGGCATAAAGGAACAAAGGAAGCAGGTAACTTACAAAGATGCTAACAGAACTTCTGCTGTGATTCTGGACAGAGATTGGAGTTTTATCATATGAAAAGGACTACATGGCTCAAAGGGCTAGTTTTGGTTTCCTGTCTGTGCCTTTAAATTCCAAGTAAATAACATCCTACAGCAAACAGATCTCACAGGATATTGCATATTCTATGTCCCAGGCCTGATTACCCCAGGGGTCTGCCGTCTCTGGTCTGAGCTGCCCCTTTGGCTATTTGCTTAGCCCTGAGAAGGGCAGGAGACAGAGGCAGCCAGGAGACT
>PVIA01011771.1:0-42151 GCA_004024845.1 Tonatia bakeri
ATTGTTCACGAGACTCTTCTTGTTAGCCCCTGTTTCTTAACTTGATCTGTTCTGGTTCCTTGTGTTTATGGTGTGAACTTCTGTGGTAGAAAACCTGTGAGATTCAGTGGTGCAGTCCCTTTCGGGTATCCTGGTGCTCACAGCTTCCCCCTACTCTTTTTTGTGATCAGTTGGAGGAGTAAGGCAAAATGGTTTAAGACAGCAAGACAGCATTCTATGATATTTACAGTAGCAGCCAGTAGAGAAGAGATGGGAGATCCTTTGGCTATGTATAGTGTTAACCGTGATCTTCCACCCCACTAGCCAGGTTTTAGAAAGGATGGAAAGAAGATGAGACTCTTATTGGGGAGGAAAGAATTGTTAGTTAAATCTAGAAAGCAGTGAGGTTGTGGGAGCTCAGATTCTGAGGTAGGATGGGAGTAAAGAGTAGTGAATAGGAGTAGTGTGTAAAAGGATAGAGATAATCCCTACAATAATAGAGTTCAGGAATTGCAAAGTGGGCTGAGACCTGGGAGGGGTGTTGTGTAGTATTTACGATTGTATGAAATAGGTCTTATTTACAGTAATATTAAAGCAACAATCATGTGGCAGAATCTATGAGATCTAGATAACAAGAGTAAGGAGTATAGAACCTTGAATGGTGTACTGATGGAACCCAAGTGAAGGACAGTAAATTATCAACACACTATGAATGAGATAAAAGGGGGAACCTATGAAGTGACAGTATAACCAGACCAGCAAAGAAGATTATACAGAAAGAAAAAGAATACCAAAATACTATTAAAATGAAAAATATCAGAAAAGGGAAAAAAAGGTAATACAAATTTGCTGTAACTTGCAGGCTCAAAAAAAATAGCAAAAGATGGAATGCAGGAGAAATAATTTTGGAGTGGAAGGAATAGCATTAGGATGAAAGGAAGAGAAACATAAGGAATTGAGAGATATAAAAATAATAAGAGTTAAAAAACAAAAAGTTACTTTATAAAAAACAAAATAAAATCAAACAAACAACGGCAGCAAAAAACAAACAAACAAACAAACAACCTCCTGTTGGTTTCTAACTGGCCAAACCATTTTTCTGGTCTTGCTCGTTTCACCAGGCTGAGGGGTGATTGTAATGTTTTTCACCTTTCTCAGTCAGAGCTCAGTCAGTCTCTAGGGTACTGTCCCCAGGGCTAGCCACACACTCTCCCCAGAATGGATCGCAGCTTCGGGTTCAGGGTGTAAGCTCCGGAAATCGCAAGGGGTGGCACCCCTCCCCCAACTTTGCCACCACAGGTTCTACATTAGCTTGTGAAGCACCCGCCTCTCCTCCAGATTCATGGTGCATGCTCAGGGGATTGCGAGGTGTCTCAAAGTTCCCCAATTTCTCCGTGCACTTCCCCAACTTCACCCCCTCTGGCTCCAGGAACCTGTGAAGCTCCACGTCTTTTCTGGGTTCACAGTGTGAGAGTCGGGAGTCCCGGAGGGGCAGGTGCCCACCTGAGATACCACCACAGGCTCCAGAAAACCATTAATGCCTGTGCTCTTCCCTTGTTCAGGGCCGTGGGGACTGTCTTCCACAAAACCACACACTCCCCGGGATGGGGACTTGGGCACATGGCCCGGCAGCCCTTGGTCGTGTAGGCTGCACCACTCACTCTTCCTGCATGGATGCCTGCAGCCCCTGCGCAACTGTCTCTCGGTCCTCACTCCCTTCTCTGGGCCTTCAAGAGACAAGGCCTCCCCCACTACTGCTCAATCCTTGATGCCCAGGGAGGGCGCAGTGACTCCGCTCTCCCAGGTGCCCTGAGACTGACCCAGGAGCACCAGGCCTGGGGGCTGCAATTTCCCTGATCCACGCGCTGATCCCTGGGCCCTTATTATTCTGAAGCAGTCTCCTTACCGTCTGTTTTTTCAATGTCTGCTATAATTTTTGATGTCCTATTTTCATAAATGTTGCGATATTGGTGGCCCCTTGCTTTGTTCCTCCTCAGATCGGCCAGATTCTTTCCCGTGCCCTGGGGAAGGGGATTACGATTCCTCCAACAATGCCACCATCTTCCTGAAACCAATAATCTTTTAACCATGAAGTCATTCAGTTTTCCTTTCATTCAGTTTTGGTCTCTTTTTTTTTAAGCACTTGTTCTCTAGTTACATGTGTGTATATGAACACATAAATAGTGCTACGTTAAATAAAATGAAAGTAAGCAATGAAGAGAAACGAATGGATGATGGCCATTCTGACAGGTGTACCGTGACATCTCATTGTGGTTTTAATTTGCATTTCTCTGACAATTAGTGATGATTAGCATCTCCTCATATATCTATTGGCTATCTCTATGTCCTCTTTGGAGAAGTGTCTATTCAGGTCTTCTGCCCATTTTTTTTTTCCACAACAAATTATGCTTTATTTTTTTTTTTCAGTGTTCATGAGATTTTTGTGTTGAGTAGTGTGACTTCTCTATAAATTTTGGATATTAACCCCTTATCAAATGTATCATCAGTGAATATGCTCTCCCATTTAGTAGGTTTTCTCTTTGGTTTTATTTGGCTTGGTTTGGTTGGTTTGTTTGCTTTTTTTGGATGGCTCCCTTTGCTGTGTAAGACCTTTTTAGTTTGATGTAATCCTATTTGTCTTTTACTTTTGTTTCCCTTGTCCAAGGAGATATATCAGAAAAAAATATTGCTAAGAAAAATGTCAGAGATTTTACTATTTTCTTCTAGGATTTTTTATGGTTTCAAGTCTTATATTTTAGTCTTTATTCCATTTTCACTTTGTTCTTATATATTGTATAAGGAGGTGGCCTAGTTTCATTTTTGTGCAAGTATCTTTTCAATTTTCTCAGGACCACTTGGTTCAAGGCACTGGGTAAAAGAGGTAAAGGGACTAAGAAGCATAAATTGGTAGTTACAAAATAGTCACAAGGAAGCAAGTAAAGCTTAGGAAATACAGTCAATAATATTGTGATAACTATGTAGGTGCTATTGGGGGCACTGGAAATATTGAGGGGAGCACTATATAAAGTACATGATTGCCTAAGCACTGTACACTGAAACCAGTCCAAAATAAAATTAAAGGGGAAAAAGGGAGCAAAAGGAGCGTTTAAGTAAATATAAATATGTATCACTTATATACATCCCCAAACTGCCTTTTAAAAAAGAGAAAACGTGATTTTTTTAAATTAAGCATTCTGTTTGCAACTGATGCTGGAAAAAATCCTTTCTGTAAGTGCTCCAGGAGGAATCATCACCAGGGAGAGAGACGGTTTGGCCAGGCTGTAGTGGTTAGCCAGCCCAGATGAATGGTAGGAAGAAAGAGGTGCCCACACCTCTTTCCTGTGTCTTCCTGTGAGAGAGACATAAAGCTACAGTTTTCTGTCAATTGGGGCACAAGGGCTAGCAGTCCCCGACTGTGAAGGAGCTCGAGAGGTAATGAGCCACCCACCACTGTGCTTGTCTTCTAGGGCCCTGCCATCTGGCTGCCTGCACAAAACCACTAGACAAAATCCTTAAGGGATTCTGAGAGCAGTATGTTAGAGTCAGGAAATATTTTTGGAGAACTAGGCTTTACTTCAAATTTGAAAAATTCTTTCACTGGACTTGTGGAAAAGAGACTTGTATAGGTTGAGACAGAAGTTCATAAGGTCTGCACAGGGAATAATGGGGGAACCTGGTGCATCAGCAGATAAAGAAGTAAATAGTACCCTGGCTGGTGTAGCTCAGTGAATTGAGCTCAGGCTGCGAACCAAAGCATCGCAGGTTCAATTCTCAGTCAGGGCACATGCCTGGGTTGCAGGCCATGGCCCCCAGCAACTGCACATTGATGTTTCTCTCTCTTTCTCCCTCCCTTCCCTCTCTAAAAATAAATAAATAAAATATTTTAAAAAAAGAAGTAAATAGTGAAGATGATTTAAAAAGTACTGTGTAAGTCCACATTTGATGCAATAAGGTATTCTGATGAAAATTGTGGGTAAGGAAGGATACTTTTTGGCCCTTACTATGTAGTAGACACTGTTCTATACCCATGCATGTGCATACACACACACACACACACGCACTGTGTGTGTATATACATATATATAATATAAATATGCATAATATATACATACACTATATATCAGGAAAAGGAGTATATATTAATATATATGTATAAGTATATATATATGTATATATGTGTGTGTGTGTATATATATATGTATATATATATACACACACACTCATTTAACCCTCACAACAGTCCTACAAAGCAGATATTGTTAATCCCCATTTTTCTGATAAAGACATTCAAGCACAAGGAGGTTAAGTAAACTGCCCTAGATTGCATAGCTAACCTATGATGGAATTAGGATTTGAACATAACCAGTTTGTTCCAGAGAGTACCTTCAACCACTACATATAGTTATTTAGAAAGGAAGTGCTGAAAGGAACATCGTGTAATTCTCTTGTCATTGAGCTCAGTTTAATGCAAGGGAATGAGTAGAAAATTGGTCCAGGACACCTGAGGAGTCTTTTTTTTATTTTTTTTAATATTTTATTTATTTTTTAGAGAGGGGAAGGGAGGGAGAGAGGGAGAGAAACATCAATGTATGGTTGTGTCTTGAGCACCCTCTACTGGGGACTTTGCCCACAGCCCAGGTCTGTGCCCTGACTGGGAATTGAACCAGTGACCCTCTGGTTCACAGGCTGGCACTCAGTCCACTGAGCCACACCACCCAGGGCAGGAGTCTTGGTAAAAGTAATCTTGTGCAAATGAGATCTGTCTCCTGCCATATAAGAATGGTATAAAATGAAAATGAAGGAGGACCTTTTTTTTTTTAACATTCTTCAATGCTATGCACATAGTAATTATTATTTCTTGGCACAATTAATAAAAATTAATTAAAGTAGAGCTAGAGGAGTCACTAGCCTAGTCTTTTTTCAGAGTGCACTATTTTCAGCACTTCCCACACCCATGTATACATATACAACACACATACAGTATGCACTTTCTCTACCTAAATACGGCTGAAATGGTGGGAATACACAAGGCACATTGCTTTCAGGATTTTACTTTTATAATTGACAGATAACGAGGAGGGAAAGATGAGGTTAGAAAAGAAAAAGTGTAACAGCTTTGAAAAATCTGAGAATATCTTTACACAATGAGGAAACTTTTGCCTAACTTCTGTATTTCTGTATCTGTCTAGAGACATTGATTATTTGTAATTCAACTTATATACTAGGCAGTATACTGGGTGGGGGCTGCCCTCCTGAACTTATAGCCCGGGGAGGGTGGAGATGTTAACCAATAAGTATGATACACGTGCTGAGTGTTATATCATAGGCCTGTAAAAGGTACAGTGGAGGCCGAAGGAAGAGCAATTATTTTTGCTCAGGAGAATAGCAATAGAGGTGGAGCAGGGATGTCAGGCTATCAGGTGATGTGATTGGGGAGCTAACAGCTCAAGGATGAGGAAGATTCTGCAGACAACGGAGGAAAAGACATTCTGTCCAAAGTTATACAGTTATATCATAGGTCATTTGAAGGACCACAGAAGGAGTGGGAGGAAAACCATAATAGTTAGCTGGAAACGTAATTATTTTCCAGAAAACCAAAAGCCTTGATTGCATGGCAGTGGCATTTTTGGACTTTCTCCTTTAGGTCGGGACGAGTAATTAGGGTTTTAAGTAGCAAGAGTATTTTTCGTCACCTGTGTGTCTTAGGAAGGTCACAATGACCTATTCTTTCACAAAAGCAGCAAGATTACCAGCTCTGTTTAAACCTATGAAAATTATTTAATTTCCTTAGAAAAAATGATAGGGGAATATATAGCATTTTTATGATGTTTAAAAGTGAGGAATTATTCTAAATTTCTCTTTAAAGTTATTTGTATAAGTTATAGTTGTCCTTGATATCTATTTTTTAATAACACACTTCATAAAAAGGAATGAAATCCCTTCAAAAAAATGTTTTTGTCTTCCAAACAGCATGAAAGCCTCTCAAAATTTTCCAGAGCTCTCTGAGCTATCTCTTGCCAGGTTATATTTAGCTCAGCTATAGACCTTGACCTTTTCAATAGATGCACAACATGATGTACTAATCAAAACATTTCTTACTACATTTGAATGAGGTTAGTTGTTCCAATCCCAGCCTTGTACACACACACACACACACACACACACACACACACACACACACACACATCATTCGTGTTTTGGAATCTTTTGGAAAATAGCTGTTAGTGGGTTCAGATGAAGACATGTTTTGTAGTTTTGTAAAAAATACAGGTTTTAAGTAGGCTTTATTTCTCTGAGTTTAAGAAAAACAGATTTGCATCCCTTCTTTCCTTAAAAATATTCTGTTTGAATATTTTTGGTATGTTTCTAGTTGCTATAAATCTTACTTTAAATAGCTCTCCCTTGAGTTTTATTTCTTGGGTATGGTTTGGTTTGCAGGCAGGATCTGTATGAGTAACCTATAAGAGTATAGTGTTCTTTCTAGGAACATGACTCCTCTCTTTCTTTCTGTCCCTGCACCTGCATCTCTCCCCTCAACCCCCACTTGGCCGTCCCAGCACCTGTGGATTGATTTTGCCCAGGGATGCCTCTGTCAAGTTGTCAAGGCACTTTTAATGTTGAACCAACTTTCTTTATAAACACCTCACTATGTTATTTATTGCTGTAATATTAATAGTAATACTAGTTTTAGTGTTCATGGCAAAGTGGGACACCAAGCATGTCCTCTGGGCCCTTGATAACACAACTACTCAAAAATTAATCTACATTTGGCAGTCCTATTAAAAATAAAGTTGATTATCAGAAATAAAAGTAAAGGAAAACAATAACCGGGGAAATAAAGGGCATTCTCTCAGTTATCTCAGTTATGGTGTGTGAGGACAAGAAGAGAGAGTCCTTTGGAAGCACATCAGTCTCCATGAGGAGATTCATTACAGCAACTTGACCAGCTGGCCATTTGCTTATTTCATGGTTTTCTCCACTCATCAGCCACCTTCTCCTCTCCAGAATGTTCAGTTTTATGACCTGGTTCCTCCTTCCTGTGCCTATGGAGTACTACCTACCTAAGCTTGAAAACGCTTATTCACTGAGGTTAAGGGTGTGGTCTGTTATCAGCCTGGCTAGGTTTGAATCCAGCTTCTCTCCTCTCTAGATATGTGGGTGAGTTATTTAACCTTCTTGTGCCTCAATTTTCTAATCTTTAAAACCTTACCTTGATAGGCTACAGGGCTTAAAGTTTTCCACAATAACGTTAAAGATGTACCATGCAGCAACCAAATGAGCAAAACATGAACAAAGTAACCAAGATGAGGAAGGATAAACCCTAGAAAGCTATGAGTAGATCAGCAGCATGTACAACACTAAGTAAGCAGGGCCATGGTCTTTCCAATAAGGAATGGTTTTGCTTTCTGACTTCTGTAGCAATTTCCTCCTAATTGATTAGGGCTCACTGGATTTTAAAGGTGACCAAAGTATCACCCTGTTCATGGTTGGGGTGTTTGAAATCCTTTAACCTAACTGAGGGTCCTGTGAGGAGGATTTAAGTTTCCTAGGGTTGAAGTAAGAGTGTAAAGGCATCTCTTCCCTCAGAAAAATTGCCTTTGGGACTCACTATCACTTTTGAGTTAAGCAATAGAGATCTGAATCAGGGTTGGGGACTGAAAAGGAACAAATTCAGTTATTGGCCATTTCTTAGAAAGTGCATATATTAACCTGTAATTAAACTATGTTATAATATTTCTATATATGTAGACTTTATAATTGAAATATTTTTTTACATTTTTTATGTTTCTTTTTTTCCTTTATAATTAACTTTAACCTTGGGAATGGGAAGACTGAGCAAAGTGATTCTATTTCTTTTTTACCTTTCCTTTTTCTTCATTTGCTGCATCAACTATCCTTACTGTCAACTTCTCTGAATTGAGCTAAACATCAGAGACTAGTCTCCCTTGTTTGTCTTTTGACTGACACTTTCAAATGTTCTAACAAACACATCCTTCCTCTAATTAGCTAAGGCAAAACTATGCAGTGCATGATGTGTGCCATGGTATATTCCCTGCCTGGATCTCTCCCCATACAGTCTGTATTGCTTTTATTAATATCCTTTCCAGTGGTTTCACATAGTAGGTTGGAAATCCAGCTCTAACTGAACAATTCCCTGTGACTTTGATCTAATCTCCACAGAAGTCCCAGTTTTCTTATTTGTAAACTGGAGGCAATAGTAGTATATGCCTTTTATGGTTGCTTTGTTTTATTTTTATTTATTTTATTAAAAAAAATTTGTTGAATTTTGGGGTGAGATTGCTTAAAAAGTTATAGTTTCCAATTTATAGCTCTATAACATATCATCTGTATATTGTATTGTGTGTTTACCACCCAAAGTCAAGTCTCCTTCCACCACTATTTATCCATTTATCTCACCTTTACTCTCCTCTACTTCCCCCCACTTACCTTTCCCTCTGGTAATCACCATAGTGTTGTCTGTATCTGTTTTTATTTTTAATTTTTTCCCTCAGTCCTTTCACCTTTTTCATTCAGCTCCCTGACCACCCTCACCTCCGAGAGCTGTCAGTCCATTGTTTATGTCTATGAGTTTGTCTGTTTTTTATTTGATCATTTATTTTGTTCATTAGATTCCACATATAAGTGAAATTGTATAGTATTTGCCTTTCTCTGACTGACTTATTTCATTTAGCATAATACTCTTCAGGTCCATCCATGCTCTTGCAAGGGTATGGTTTTTTTTTCTTTTTTTATAGCCAAATAAACATATAAATGTACAGCAGCACTTTTATCCACTTATCTACTGATGGGTGCTTGGGCTGCTTCCAAATCTCGGCTGGTGGAAATAATGCTGCAATGAACATAGGGGTGCCATTGTTCTTCTGAATTTGTGTTTCAGGTTGCTACAGATATGTTCCCAGAAGTGGAATTGTTGGCTCAAAAGGCAGTTACATTTTTAATTTTTTGAGGAAATTCCATACTGTTTTTCATAGTGGCTGCAACAATCTGCATCTCCAAAAACAGTGCATGAGGTTTCTTTTATCCTCACATCCTTGCCAACATTTGTTGTTTGTTGATTTATTGATGTAAGCCATTCTGACAGGTGTGAGACTGTTATCTCATTGTGGGTGTTTTTTAAATTATTTTATTGTTCAATTACAGTTGTCTGTATTTCCTCCCCACCCTTCCCCCCACCCCCTCCAAACCCACCTCCCTCCCTTGCTTCCACCCTCCCCCTTGGTTTTGTCCATGTGTCCTTCATAGTAGTTCCTGAAAACCCTTCTTCCCACTGTCTCCTCCCCCTCCCCTCTGGCTATTGTTAGATTGTTCTTAATTTCAATGACTCTGGTTATATTTTGTTTGCTTTTTTTCTTTTGTTGATTATGTTCCACTTAAAGGTGAGATCATATGGTATTTGTCCCTCACCACCTGGCTTATTTCACTTAGCATAATGCTTTCCAGTTCCATCTATGCTGTCTCAGAGGGTAAGAGCTCCTTTTTTTCTCTGCTGTGTAGAATTCTATTGTGTAAATGTACCATAGTTTTTTGATCCACTCATTTGCTGACGGACACTAAAGTTGCTTCCAGCACTTGGCTATTGTAAATTGTGCTGCTATGAACAATGGGGTGCATAGGTTCTTTTGTATTGGTGTTTCAGGGCTCTTAGTGTACAATCCCAGCAGCAGAATTTCTGGGTCAAAAGACAGTTCCATTTTTAGTTTTCTGAGGAAACACCATACTGTTTTCCACAGTGGCTGCAACAATCTGCATCCCCACAAACAGTGCATGAGGTTTCTTTTATCCTTATATCCTTGCCAATACTTGTTGTTTGTTGATTTATTGATGATAGCCATTCTAACAGGTGTGAGACTGTCATCTCATTGTGGTTTTAATTTGTATCTCCCTGATGGCTAGTGCTGTTGAACATCCTCTCATACGTCTGTTGGCCATCTGTATGTCCTCCTTGGAAAAGTGTCTCTTCAAATCCTCTGCCCATTTTTTAATTGGATTGTTTTTTTGGTGTTGAGTTGTGTAAGTTCTTTTACTGTTGTTTAAGTACAGTTGTCTTCATTTTCCTGCCACCACTTTCCCCCACCTCACCTGCCTGCATCTCCCACCTTCAGTCCTTCCCCACTTCATGTTTCTCCATGGGTCCTTTATACATGTTCCTTCACTATCCTTCTCCTTCTTTCCCCCACTATTCCCCTTTCTCCTCCCCTCTGGTTACTGTCAATTTGTTCTTTATTTCAATACCTCTGGTTATATTTTGCTCGCTTGTTTGTTTTGTTGATTAGGTTCCACTTATAGGTGAGATCATATGGTATTTGTCTTTCACTGCTTGGCTTATTTCACTTAGCATAATGCTCTCCCATTCCATCCATGCTGTCTCAGAGGGTAGGAGCTCCTTCTTTCTTTCTGCTGCATAGTATTCCATTGTGTAAATGTACCATAGTTTTTTGATCCATTCATTTGCTGAGGGGAACCTAGGTTGCTTCCAGCACTTGGCTATTGTAAATTGTGCTGCTCTGAATATTGGGGTGTATAGGTTATTTTACATTGGTGTTTCGGGATTCTTAGGGTATAATACCAACAGTGGCACTGCCAGGTCAAAAGGCAAATCCATTCTTAGTTTTCTGAAGAAATATCATACTGTTTTCCACAGTGCTGTGCCAGTCTGCATTCCCACCAACAGTGTACTAGGATCCCCTTTTCTCTACAGCCTCGTCAGTACTTCTTTGTTGATTTGTTTATGCTGGCCATTCTGATGAAAAAACAACAAACAAAGCCCAGAGTGAATAGAAGGAAGGAAATACCAGAAGTAAAATCAGAGCAGAAGTAATAGACATAGAGACTAAAAGAATAATTCAAAGGGTCAATAAATCCAGGAGCTGGTTCTTTGAAAAGATAAACAAAATCAAAAAGCCTTTAAGCAGGCTCATTAAGAACAACAAAAAAGAGAGAATCCAACTAGACAAAATTATAAGTGAAAGAGGAGAAATACAACTGATACCACAGAAATACAAAAGCTTGTAAGAAAGTACTATGAACAACTATATGCCAAGAAGTTTGAAAACCTCAGTGAAATGAACAACTTTCTAGAAAGATAGAATCTTCCAAACCTCAATGAAGAAGAAACAGAAAGCCCAAACAGACTGGTAACAGCTGGTGAAATCAAAGCAGTGATAAAAAAAAGTCTCCCTGCATATAAAATTCCGGGACCAGACAGTTTCACAGAAGAATTTTAAAAAACATTTGAGGAAGAGCTAACCCCTATCCTTCTCAGACTCTTCTCAAAAATACAAGAAGAGGTAAGATTTCCAAACTCTTTTTATGAAGCCAGCATCATCCTAACCCCAAAACCAGATAAAGATACAACAAAAAAGGACAATTCAGGCCAATTATGCTGATGAACATAGATACTAAAATCCTCAACAAAATATTGGCAACATATTAAAAAGATCATACACACTGATCAAGTAGGATTCATCCCAGGGATGCAAGGATGGCACAATATTCGCAAATCAGTAAATGCAATACATCATATAAACAAAAGGAAAGACAGAAATCACATGATCATATCAATATATGCTGAAAAAAGCATTTGATAAGGTACAACAGCCATTTATAATTAAAAAAAAAACACACTTAGCAAAGTGGGAGTAGAGAGAGCATACCCCAACATAATAAAGGCCATATACGAGTAACCTACAGCTAACACCATACTAAAGGGGCAAAAACTAAAAGCTTTCCCAGTAGGATCAGGAACAAGACGAGGATGTCTGCTATCACAACTTCTATTTAACATAGTATTGTAAGTCCTAGTCACAGTGATCAAACAAGAAAAAGAAATAAAAGGCGTCCAAATTGGAAAGAAGGAAGCAAAACTGTCATTGTTTGCAGATGACGTGATAGTGGACATAAAAAATCCTATAGACTCCATCAAAAAACTATTCGACCTAATAGGTGAATTTGACAAAACAGTGGGATACAAAGTCAATATCCAGAAATCGAAGGCATTTTTGTACACCAACAATGAAATATTAGAAACAGAAATCAGGAAAAAAATCCCACTTGCTCTAGTAACAGGAAAAATAAAATACCTAGGAATAAACCAAAGCAAGGAGGTAAAAGACCTGTCTTCAGAAAACTACACAACACTGAAGAAAGAAATTAAGGAAGACACAAACAAATGGAAACATATACTGTGTTCATGGATTGGAAGAATTAATATCATGAAAATGTCCATACTAACCAAAGCAATTTATATATTCAACACAATCCCTATTATAATAGAATGAAATAATTTTAAGTGTAATAGGATTTTAATCTTGTTGAATGTAATCTAATGAAACCAGAGAAGAAAATTACTATCTCCTAATTTTTCTTTATTTAATCTGGATTTTTATGATCTGAAAATATAAAGTAGGAATTAAGCCTATTGTTTCAGATCCTGGTTCTGCCTTCTATTAGCTGTGTGATGTGGGCATGCTATTTAGCTTTGGTTTCCCCTCATTAAATGAGGCTGTGAGTATTGCATGTTTTAAGTGTTGTTTTGAAGATTGGGTGGATTAATATCCATAAATCACTTAGACTGCTGCCTCACTGAATGTTAATCTCTATTATGACTATGACTATTTACATATTAGACTTCATTATTGTAAGGTGCCTCTTCATGTTTCCAATCCAGTGTGCAGTTTTCTGCCATGTTATTTCTATTCTGAATCTAAAATGAGAACCCAGGTCTTGCTTTATAGATGTTTTTGCAATATCCTTGCCAAAGGAAAGCAACGTTTCACATTCTTAGAGGCAACACCTCCTGAATTGAAACCAGAGTTAGGCCTTCAGATTAACAACTCGGGGCAGAAGAGAATCAACAAACACTGTGCTGTAAGACACAAAAATATATTCTCCTGTGCTGCTTTGCCACCTTTCTTTCTATTTTGATAATAAATTATAAAGGGCACAACATTCTCATTCTAGGTAGAGTAATGTTCTCCTTTATTGGCCTAGAATTGGGGGAAGAAATTACTTGAGACCACTTGCTACTTCCCCATTTTCTGAGCACCTTCCAGAAAAATTGTAGTCCTGATTGGATATGAAACTACCTCTATGTCCAGTGAAATTAGCAATGTGAATCTAAAATGCAAGCGATTTAACATCTTCTTGTTCCCACTTCTCTTTTCAGTTTAACTTTTCTTTTTCTGTGCCTTACTAATCTGCATCACATGTCTCATGAGCCCTAAGGCAATTTACAAATTAAAACCACAAAATATTGAGATCATTTCACACCCTGCAAATAAACAAGTCCTCTCCATTGCCATACTAACATTCCAGCTGTTATTGATATTTCATGCTGAGAAGTAAACACTGGAACTTAATTAATCCAGGCTTGAGGAATCTTCCTTTCCCAATAACTAGTGTCTGGCTGACTAGAGGCTTAGGTATTGACCATTTGAATGTGAATTATTATGAGTTGTGGATTCAGTCTGATGTATACTCTCTCCCAGTGTTTACTCATATTGTCCCTGTCCCAAAGTCTTTTTCATATGATACTGAAGATTCCTCATAATGTTAATATTGCTGGTGGATGACAATTCACCAGTAAAGAACCTCTGATCTTTAGCACCATATTTTATGTTGTCCATCAATCTTATAATGGGTCATCCTTGTCTCTTTCATTTGGATAGATACCTCAATATTTTTTCTGGCAATATGATTTTTGGCTTTGTTCTTGGGACATTCTTTTTTTAAAAAAAGATTTTATTTATTTATTCTTAGAGAGGGAAGGGAGGGATGGAGAGAGAGAGAGAAACATCAATATGTGGTTGCTGGGGCCACGGCCTGCAACGTAGGCATGTGCCCTGACTGGGAATCGAACCTGCGATGGCTGGTTCACAGCCCATGCTCAATCCACTGAGCTACACCAGCCAGGGTGTTTTTGGGACATTCTTATCAATCTCAGTTGACTTGACATTCTTATCTTCATATATGAAAGGGATTCTAATATTTTCATAAATATTTATTTTGTTATTATGCATTCTATATGATTTTAAAAGATTATTCATCATCTAGTTTCTCATTTGCAAAGCAGCTAACTGAATTGCAAGCCAACAATCTGATTGGTATATCCTTGAGATATGTTTTATCTCCTTCAAATATAGCATCATATATACAAAACTCAATAAATGTAAACTAAGAAATCATCTGGCTAAGCAGAAATATTAAAATCAGCATTTAATCAAATTTAGTGATTAAGTATTAGGCAAATAGACTTGCAATGACTGATTTTTCTACCATAGACAATTTTTAATAGCAAAAGCAATAGCTACTATTTATTGCTTATTATATGCCAGACATTGTGCTAAACACTTGTCATGCAATATCTCTTTTTTAATTTTTTATTGGTTTTTATAGAAAGAGAGGAAGGAAGAAAGACAGGAGGAGAGGGAGGAAAATATCAATTTGTTATTACACTTATTTATTTATTCATTGGTTATTTCTCATATATCCCCTGACCAGGGATCAAAACCATTACCTTGGCATATTGGAATAACACTCTAACCAACTGAGCTACCCTGCTAGGATCTTGAAATATCTCATTTGATCCATTCAAAAATCCTACGGTATGGCTAGAGATATTAAGTAACCCATGCAAAGTTACAAATCTAAAAGAATCAGGATTTATAACCACATTTTTCTCACTTAAAACCTATGTCATAACCCCTGTTACGAGCTTTATTGCCTCTACTTTTACTGATATTCAGAGGTCTGAGTTAGGGTCAGAGCTTTGCTTGTCATAGCCAATATTCAGTTATTCTTGACATAGTGGTACCACTTTTGGAAAGTCTGTCCCTGCATTATAAAATATACCACTAAGAAAGGTAAAACAGCCAGTAGTAGGAACTACCACATTAAATTCTATTTAATTAAATTCAACATATATTTATTGAGAGCCTGTGTTGTAAAAGATACAAAGATATTTGAATAATAATGAACTCATCTAGATGCCTCACAGAATCTGATCATCTATATAAAAATTGTTTTATATTAGAAAGAAATTAAACAGACAAAATTGGACATGGAGTAATGTGTTCTCCAAAAGCCTTTCTGTAGGGTATCTTGTTGATAGTGCCTTATGACTTTGGCAATTGGATGTGAGTGCATAACCATTCTGCTTCAGAAAGTAGTAGGAAGGAGCTAAGGACTGGAAGGTTGGTCTTGAAATAACAAAACATTACTGGGCTCTCTGGTTCTGAAGCCCAGGAGGACCATGCCAAATGCCCACCTTTTCTCTGTGTAAGAAAAAAATGTGCCTAGATTTCCTTGAAGGTGAGAAGACTGAGGAGGAGAGGGCCATCTTCCTTTCAGTGCTGGAATACAGGATCATATGTTGGCTGTGTATATGTGAATTATCCATGCTCACTGCACCATTTAGCAATAACTCTCCACTAGTGAAAAGGAAATATAAGCTAAAGGAAGTCAGTGATAATTTTACAGAAGCACCCCCACCAGGGTCCTTTGTTACCCTAGGTTCTTTATGTCTACTGCCATCATGTTAGGAACTGTGGCTCTCAATGCCAAAGTTTGGAAAAAAGAAAAGGAATTTTTAAATTAAGTTATACAGGTTTAGGATAATGGTGTAATTCTGTCGTTAAATCTCACTACCTTTAAAAATGAAGATATACCCACAAACACACAGTCCTGCCCTCCCCTCTTTGCCCTGTCAGGCAAGTCTCAGAGCATACCAGTCAGAAGTATGGCCTTCCAGAAAAAAGAGAAGTCTGCAGCTCATTTCTCCCATTTCCTTCCAGTAATCGTGCTAGGCTGGGCAGGTCTCCAATGGTTCCCACACCATTAACTGTATCACAACAATCTCCAGTTCTTTTTCTTTATATATATACATATATTTTTATTTTAATTTTTGTTCAAAAAAATTAAAATAAAAGTTTTCTGTCTTTTACTCTCATCCCAGCCCACCACCTGAGCCCTCCCCACCTCCCTTCAATTTCCACCCCCCGAGTTTTTGTTCATGTGTCCTTTACACTTCTTCCTTTAAACCCTTCCCCTTTTCCCCTAAAATTCCTTCCCCTCTCCCCTCTGGTCACTGTCAGCCTGTTCTCTATTTCAGTGTCTTTGACTATATTTTGTTTGTTTTTTTGTTGTTGTTGTTTAGGTTTCTGTTAAAGGTGAGATCATATGGTATTTGTCTTTCACTGCTTGGCTTATTTCACTTAGCATAATGCTTCCCAGTTCCATCCATGCTGTTGCATAGGGTAGGAGCTCCTTCTTTCTTTCTGCTGCATAGAATTCCATTGTGTAAATGTACCATAGTTTTTTGATCCATTCATTTGCTGATGGGAACCTAGGTTGCTTCCAGCACTTGGCTATTGTAGATTGAGCTGCTATGAACATTGGTGTGCATAGGTTCTTTTGGATTGGTGTTTCAGGGCTCTTAGGATATAATCCCAGTGGTGGAATTGCTGGGTCAAAAGAAAGATCCATTTTTAGTTTTCTGAGAAAATTCCATACTGTTTTCCACAGTGGTTGCACCAATCTGCAGTCCCACCAACAGTGCACTAGGGTTCCCTTTTCTCCACAACCTCTCCAACACTTGTTGTTTGTTGCTTTGTTTATGATGGCCATTCCAACCAGTATGAAGTGATATCTCATTGTGGTTTTAATTTGCATCTTTCTGATAGTGATCGATACTCAGCATCTTTTCATGTGTCTTTTAATCTTCTGTATGTCCTCCATGGAGAAGTGTCTGTTCAAGTCCTTTGCCCATTTTTTAATTGGGTTGCTTGTCTTCTTAGAGTGGAGTCGTGTAAGTTCTTTATATATATTGGAGATTAAACTCTTGTCTGAGGTATCATTGGTAAATATGTTTTCCCATATGGTTGGTTCTCTTTTTATTTTAATACAGTTTTCTCTAGCTGTGCAGAAGCTTTTTACTTTATGAGATCCCATTTGTTTATTCTTTCCTTTATATCCCTTGCTCTAGGGACATATTAGTAAAAATGTTGCTGTGTGAAATATCTGAGATTTTCCTGCCTATGTTCTCCTCTAGGACTTTAATGGTATCATGGTTTATATTTAAATCTTGTATCCACCTTGAATTTACTTTTTGTATGGTGTAAGCTGATGCTCGAGTTTCCTTTTTTTTTTTCAAGTGGCTGTCCAGTTCTCCCAACACCATTTGTTGAAGAGACTATTTTTACTCCATTTTATGTTGCTGCCCCCTTTGTCGAATATTAATAGACCATAGAGACTTGGGTTTATTTCTGAGTTTCTTGGGTTTATTACTTGGGCTCTCAGTTATGTTCCATTGGTCCATGTGCCTGTTTTTATGCCAGTACCAGGCTGTTTTGATTACAGTGGCCTTGTAACGCAGTTTTGTATCAGGTATTGTGATCCTTCCTACTTTCGTCTTCTTTCTCAAAATTGCAGCAGTTATTGGGGGTTGTTTATGGTTCCATATAATTTTTGAAGTGTTTGTTCTGTCTCTGTGAAATATGCCATTGGTACTTTAATAGGCATTGCCTTGAATCTGTAAATTGCTTTGGGTAGTATGGACATTTTGATGATATTAATTCTTTCAATCCATGAACACAGTATATGTTTCCATTTGTTTGTGTCTTCCTTAATTTCTTTCTTCAGTGTTGTGTAGTTTTCTGAAGACAGGTCTTTTACCTCCTTGCTTTGGTTTATTCCTAGGTATTTTATTTTTCTTTTTACTATATCAAATGAGATTTTTTTCTTGATTTCTGCTTCTGCTGTTTCATTGTTGGTGTACAAAAATGCCTTTGATTTCTAGATATTGACTTTGTATCCCACTGTTTTGTCAAATTCACCTATTAGGTCGAATAGTTTTTTGATGGAGTCTATAGGATTTTTTTATGTCCACTATCACGTCATCTGCAAACAATGACAGTTTTGCTTCCTTCTTTCCAATTTGGATGTCTTTTATTTCTTTTTCTTGTCTGATCGCTGTGACTAAGACTTACAATACTATGTTAAATAGAAGTTGTGATAGCAGACATCCTCATCTTGTTCCTAGTCCTACTGGGAAAGCGTTTAGTTTTTGCCCCTGTAGTATGGTGTTAGCTGTAGGTTAGTTGTATATGGCCTTTATTATGGTGAGGACTGCTCCCTCTGTTCTCACTTTGCTGAGTGTTTTTATCATAAACAGGTGCTGTACCTCATCAAATGCTTTTTCCACATCTATTGATATGATCATGTGATTTTTGTCTTTGCTTTTGTTTATGTGATGTATTACATTTACTGATTTGCGAATATTGTGCCATCCTTGCATCCCTGGGATGAATCTCACTTGGTCATGGTGTATGATCTTTTCTAATGTATCATTGGGTGTGGTTTGCTAATATTTTGTTGAGGATTTTAGTGTCTATGTTCATCAACCTGAAGTTGTCTTTCTTTGTTGTGCCTTTATCTGGTTTTGGGATTAGGATGATGCTGGCTTCATAAAAAGAATTTGGGAGTCTTCACCATTCTGGATTTTTTGGAATAGTCTGTGAAAGATAGGGGTTAGCTCTTCCCTAAATGCTTTGTAGAATTCTCCTGTGAAACCATCTGTTCCAGGTCTTTTGTGTGTCAGGAGTTTTTTTGACTACTGCTTCAATTTCTTTTGCTGTTATTGGTCTGTTCAGGCTTTCTGCTTCTTCTTTATTGAGTTTTGGAAGATTATATTTTTCTAGAAATTTGTCCATTTCATCTAGGTTTTCATATTTCTTCTCATACAGTTCCTCTTAGTAATTTTTTACAGTCCTTTGTATTTCTGTGGTATCAGTTTTAATCTCTCCTCTTTCATTTCTGGTTGTGTTTATTTGGTTCCTCTCTCTTGTTTTCTTGATGAGCCTGCTTAAAGGCTTGTCGATTTTGTTTATCTTTTCAAAGAACAAGCTCCTGGGTTCATTGATCCTTAGAATTGTGCTTTTAGTCACTATGCCATATAATTCTACTCTGATCTTGGTTATTTCCTTCCTTCTACTTGCTCTGGGCTGTCTTTGCTGTTGTTCCTGGGGTTCTTGTAGGCATAGGGTTAGGTTGTTTGTTTGAAATGTTTCTGTTTTTTAGGTATGCCTGTATCATTATGAACTTCCCTCTCAGGACTGCCTTACCTGTGTCCCATAAGTTTTGATTTGTTGTAAGTTCATTTTCATTTGTTTCCAGAAACTTTTTGATTTCTTCCCTAATTTCATTCTTGACCCATTCATGGTTTAATAGCATGCTATTCAATCTCTATGAGTTTGAGTATTTTGGGTTTTATCGTTGGGATTGGTTACTAGTTTCAGTCCCTTGTGGTCAGAGAAAATATTTGGTATGATTTTAGTTTTCTCAAATTTGTTGAGACTTGTTTTGTGCCCTGTCATGTGGTCTGCCTTTGAAAATATTCCATGTGCATTTGAAAAGAATGTGTATTTAGCTTCTTTGGGATGAAAGTCTCTATATATATCAGTTAAGTCCATTTCATCTAGGGCATTGTTCAATGCCACAATATCTTTGTTGATATTTTGTTTGGAAGATCTGTTCATTTTTGACAATGGGGTGTTGAAATCCACTACTATAATAGTGTTGCTGTCAATATTTTTCTAGAAGTCCTCCAAGATTTTCTTTATGTATTTGGGTGCTCCTATGTTGAATTCATATATATTTACAATGTTTATATCTTCTTGGCGGACTCTTCCCTTGAGTATTATGAAGTGACCTTCAGGGTCTCTTTTCATGGCCTTTTTTTGAAGTCTATTTTTTCTAATATGAGTATTGTTACCCCGGCTTTTTTTTTTTTTCCTGTCCATTTGCTTGGAAAATTTGTTTCCAGCCCTTCACTTTCAGCCTGTGTAGGTCTTTTGTTCTGAGGTGGGTCTCTTGTAGGTAGCATATGTGTGGGTCATGCTTTCTTATCCATTCAGTTACCCTATTTCCTTGATTGGTACACTTAATCCGTTTACATTTAAGGTTATTATTGATAGGTACTTATACATTGACATTTTTTCATATCTTTGTTCCTCTCTCATTCTTTTTTTTTTTTCCTTTTCTTAAGGCAGACCCTTTAGCATCTCTTACAGAGCTGGTTTGGTGGATGTGTATTCTTTTAGACTTCTTTTGTCTGAGAAGCTCCTCTTTTGGTCTTCTATCTTGATTGAGAGCCTTGCTGGGTAAAGTAGCCTTTGTTGTAGGCCTCTGGATCTCATTACTTGGAATATTTCTTGCCATTCTCTTCTGGCTTGGAATGTTTCCATTGAGAAGTCAGCTGCTACTCTTATTGGGGCTCACTTGTATGTTACTTCCTGTTTCTCTCTTGCTTACTTTAAGATTTTCTCTTTGTCTTGGAATTTTGCCATTTTAATTATATGTCTTGAAGTGAGCCTCTTTCAGTTCCTCCTGATTGGGACTCTCTGTGTTTCCTGGATTTGTGTGACTTTTTCTCTCATTAAATTAGGATAGTTTTCCATCATTACTTTTTCAAATGGGTTTTCTATCCCTTGCTCTTCTTCTTCTCCTTCTGGTATCCCTATTATACAGATATTATTACGTTTCATATTGTCTTGCATTTCTCTTAATCCCTGTTCATTCTTTCTGAGCCTCTTTTCATTTCTTGCTCTTTCTGGGGTTTTTTTTTTTCTACTTTGTCCTCCAACTCGCTAATCTGATCCTCTGCATCATCAGTGCTGCTTTTGATTCTTTCTACTGTGTTCTTCAGTTCAGAAATTCTATTCTTCATTTTCTTTTGGCCCTTATTGATAGTTTCTATTTCCTTTTTCATGTTGATATAGTTTGCAGTGAGTTCATTGTTGTTTTCCTGTAGTTTTTGGTAATTTTCTGTGAGCTCATTGAGCTTCCTGATAACCATTGCTTTGAACTTAATATCTGATAGTTGACTTGCCTCTATTTCATTTAGCATTCTTTCTGAGCTTCCTCCTTTCCTTTCATTTGAGGATTGTTTCTTTATTCTTCCCTTTTTCATGAGACTCTTCTTGTTAGCCTCAGCTTCTTAAATTGATCTGTTGTTGGTATTATACCTGTGAGATTCAGTGGTGCAGTTTCCTTGATCTCCCAAGCTCACTGGTCTTGAGCTGTTGTTTAAGTTGGCTCTGTGTTTGTCCTTGTGTTTTGATTGTTGTTGGGTCTTTCTTTGGTGGGTTCTGCCCTCCAGCTGGTTAACTGAGAGTCACTCTGTCCCCCACCTCTTGTATTTTGTTGTGCTGGTGAGGGCAGGTTGTGTTGAGGCTGATTCTTCCTTGTGTACAAAGTTTTGAGGCTTCTCTCTCACTCTTGTTCAGTTGTTTGTTCTGGGTAATTTCTCCACTTTTTAGTTGCATTTCCAGATAGTTCCTGGATTGAAGTTAGTGTGACTTCCACTCCCTCCTTCACCTTCTTCTATTGTTATCTATTGGTGGTTCCTTTGTTATTGGGTTTTCTCTTCCAGTGGGTATCCTGGTGTTCACAGCTTCCACCTTCTCTTTTTTGTGATCAGTTAGAGGGGTAAGGAAAAATGGTTTAAGAGAGCAAGAGAGTATTCTGTGATATTTACAGTAGCAGCCGGTAGAGAAAAGATAGGAGATCCTTTGGCTATGTATAGCATTAACCGTGATATTCAACCCAACTAGCCACTTTTTAGAAAGGATAGAAGATAAAACTCTTGTTAGAGAGGGAAGTGTTGTGAATTGAATCTAGAAGGCAATGAGGTTGTGGGAGGTTAGATTCTGAGGTAAGATGAGAGTAAATGATAGTAAATAGGTGTATTGTGTGAGAGAATAGAGTTAACCACTATAGTAATGGAGTTCAGGAAATGGTGAAGTGGGCTAAGATTGGAAGGGGTGTTGTGTAGTATTTACAATTGTATGGAATAGCTATTATTTACAATAATATTAAATCAACAATCATATGACAGAATCTATGTGATGTGCATAACAAGAATAGGGAGGATAGGACCTTGAGTAGTGTGCTAATGGAACACAAGTGATGTGAAGGACAGTAAATTAGCAAACACTATGAAAGAGAGAACAGGGGAAACCCGTCAAATGATATAATATAACCAACCAAGCAAAGGACACTAAACAAAAGGAAGAAGAATACAAAAATACTATTAAAATAAAATATGCAAGAATAATGAAAAAAATGATAATACAAATATGCAATAACTTGCAGGTTCTCTGTAATAGCAAAGTGAAATTGGTCTCACTGTCTCAGCTGTAGGGATGCCCCCTCTTTAGGTCCAGTTCTGGCCTTTTCACAGTTCCAGGTTTTTTTGTCTCACTTGTGGGTATTAAAAAAAAAGCCAAAGAAAGAAGGAAGAAGACATAAAATTGGAAAGAAGGAAGAAGGAATAAAACAAGACCAAATGAGAGAGAGGAAAAAGGAATTGAGAGAAAAAAATAATAAAAATTAAAAAATAAAAAAATTGCTTTAAAAAAAATAAAAGGAAGAAAGAAAGAAACTCTTGCTCCTTTCAAACTGGCCACACCGGTTTTTCTGGTCTTGCCGTCTACAGCAGGCTAAGGGACTTTTCTCCCTTCTGAATCCTCCACACTCAGCCAGCCTGCAACACACTCTCCCTAGAGGTAGCCTGGTACCTCTCCGAGGGGCCTTGGGTGTGGGATCCAGGCCTTACTCAGAGTAAACTCTCCCCAGGTTGCGGGTGCCTGCTCCACCAGGCCGCCTCTGGCCCCACAGGTTTGCAGAGTACCCTTCCCAGTGCTATGGGGGTGCACAGGGCTTCCCACACCACCTCCGAAGCTCTGACCAGCTGGGTTGGGGGGAGGCTGGAGCGACTGCTGAAGGCGAATTCCCCAAAGTGTCTCTTTTTCACTTTTTCTTTTTGAGAAATTCCTCCTGCTCAAGCCTGCCACTCTGTACAATGGCCTGGCCTGTTGCACAGCCCAATTCTCCAGCCAGACTGGGGACTATCCATTTCAGGGCCCATCACAGCATGACTGTCAACTCTCCCCAGCCCCATGGGGTCCACAGACTCCATGGGTGCTCACAGCCCCTGTGTGTTTGCCACTTAGTCCTTATTCCCCTCTCTGCAACTTCAAGCAACCAGGTCTCTCCTGGTGATGCTCAAACCTTGTTTGGCAGGGGAGGGAGCAGATGACCCAGCTCTCCCCCAAGAATCCTGTGGCAGACCCGACAGGTGCTGGGCCTGGGACCTTATTATCCTGAAGCACTCTCCTTACCATCTGGCTTTTCAATATCTGCTACAATTTTTGGTCTCCTATTTTCACATTCTGGGGTACTGTTGGCTGTTTGCTCTGTTCCTCCATAGATAGGCTAGGTTTTTTTCCCGTGTGTTGGAGGGGAGTGGAATCTGCTCCCTTCTACCTCGCTACCATCTTCCTCTAAACAATCTCCAGTTCTTAATCCAAAACCACGTGGTACCTTCTCATGGCTGTCCAGCAAGAGTCCTTTAACCCCCTTTTTTCCCACATGGTCCTGCCAGATCCCTGTGAAGTCCCCATCCTACATGGCAACTCACCTTTTTGTTTAAATCCCAACCTGGAACCTCTTCCATAATCCCATTTCTAGCTCCTCCCACAATCAGCTACACCTGCTAGCACACCATATTTTCTGCCTTTTTTCCTCTTTTTATTCTTTCTCTCTTCTTTGTTGTTGTTGTTGTTGTTCAAGTACAGTTGTCTCCATTTCCTTCCACAACTTCCTGCCCCCAGCCATCCTCACCTTCCAACCCTCCATCCTACACTCCTTTGGCTTTGTCCATGTGTCCTTTATACATGTTCCTTGACAACTCTTCTCCCTTTTCTGTCTGTCATAGTTAGTCCAGGCAGGAGCGGCTCTGTGATGCAGAAGCCACCTCCAAGCCTCTGAGCTTCTCTCACAGGCACAGGAATCCCCTCAGCCTACATCGCATCATGGGTTAGAGCCATGCCCATCTCCCTGGCTCCAAGCACAGGCATAGCTTTTTAACATTATTAAAACATTGGCCAAGTTAACCCATTACAATGAAATATTAAATAACAATGTGTGGCCTTCATTGATCTAGAGTCATTTTGTAAGTAGTTTAAATATCAATAGAAAATACTATTAATGAGTTAAAGTTAGAGTTGACCATTATACCTTAGTAAAGTAAAAATAAGTCTTTAAAATCACCTAAGTAGTCATACATGTGGGACAGATTTATTTTAAAACATTAAGTCATGGGGTTTGGGGAGATGGTGGTGGGGTAAGAGGATATATTGCACATCTCCTCCCAGAATCAAATTGGAAGTAAAACTAAAGAGAGTATTAGACACCCCAAAAAACCAAAGACTACCTGGAAAAGAGACTTTTAACCAAGGATGGGGGGGGAACACCACAACCAGTAGGAAGGGTCAGGCTGTTAAAGGGGCCAGCTGTTCACATGGCAGGCTGTCTGAGGCAGTGGTGCAGCTGCAGGAGCCTCCCCTACAAAGGAGAGAAATTGGGACCACAGACTGGGCTCCCAAGCACAGAGCATTAATGCCAGCATCAACAGGCCATGAGGCCCCCAGTGGTGAAAGGCCATGAGGTTTGTCTCTGCTGGGGAGAGAAGAGACATGCTGGAGAAAAAGCCACTATTTTTTTTCTTCTTCTTCCTTAATTCTTAAAGGGGCCAAAACACAGGTTTGGTGCTCACGACCACTCACCTTGGGCCCAAAAGAAGGGAGTGTGGCATAGACTGGAGTGGCATGAAGAGAGTCTGGAGTAGGAGAAACAGGAGAGATGTGGGGCAGAACCCATGGGCTTTTAAATGCTGGGATGTACCTGGATTCTGCAGCAGTCATCTTTCTTGAGAAGAGCAAGCCCCTCCCAGAGGAAAAGCAGTTACCTCACTCTGTGGGATACCTATTCCCCCACCCTCTGGAATCCCGGTTGCCCCACCATGCATCTTTGTTTTTCTTTTTTGTGTTTAGTTCTGTGTTTCATCTTGTTTTGTCTGGGGTTGTTTTCTTCTTTCGTTTCTCCCATGATGCATCTTAACCCTTGCAGAGGAGACAACATATGTGAACTCAGAGTGTGTCAGAGGTAGGCTGTAGGGTGCAGCATATCATACACTTCCCTGGGAAACAGGCTAGCACTTCCCTCTCACAGGAGAGCCATAGAAACACCCACTCAGTTTCCAGCAGAACCAAAATTTGGACTCTGAAGACTCCACCCATTAGCTACAGCAGGCCCACCCTGCTAAGTACCGGGAAAAATGCTCAAACAAACTCAGGCTAGTGGCTTGAAGACAGGGGAACACACCCACCATCTTCTCTGAAGTCTAAAAGGCACCTGCCAAAGAAGATCCAGGAGTCCCAATCCCCCTCCTACAGAAGCCCTTTCAGAAACAGTTGGGTCTGGAACTAGTCTAAAACTGACAGCAGGCCAGCAGGCAGAGGTAGATCCCACAGTGACTTCGGTTACTTGCTGATGACCCCCAGATCCAGAGTTAATAAAACCCAGCTTTTCAGAGCAGCTGGGCCCATCCTGGCAACAGGCAGGCCTGGAGGAATCAGCCACAAACTGTTGATCACTTGTAGCTTCAAACAGGCTGCCAAGGGCTAGATTTGGACAGCACCTGACATTTGATTACACCAGCCTCAGACTATGTTAGAGCCATATCCATAGGTAGAACCCAGCAGCATACAAGATGTGGTAAGGGTTGAGCCTCTATGTCAGCCAGATGGAGGGGAGACTGCACCAATGAACAAGCCAACAACATTCAAGACCCAAATCCAGCAGGAGAGCCCACATAACCTACATACAGGGCATTTTCAGAGCATCCAGATGAGGAGGTCAAGGAATCTGCACCACTGGGTCCCACAGGACTTCTACCATGTAAGTCCACCCCACAATACATGGGCTCAAAGCAGATTTATCTCATAAATAGAAACAAATAAAAAGAGACAGCTAAAATTGGGAGACAAAGAAACAACCTCCAAGCAAAAGAAAAGGAGGCATCCCCCCAAAGAGAGGTAAGTGAAATTGAGGCAAGCAAATTATCAGACATAAAATCCAAAGTAATGATTATAAGGACGCTCAAAGAACTTAATGAGAACTACACCAGCATGAAAAAGGACATAGAAGCTATGAATAAGAACCAGTTGGGAATGAAGAATGCAATATCTGAAATGAAGAATATACCAGAATGAATTAAAATCAGGCTAGGATAAGCAAAGGATGGAATCAGCAATTTGGAAAATAAGGTGGAAAACAACGCCCAATCAAAGCAACAAAATGAGAAAAGACTTAAAAAGAATGAGGATAGTCTAAGAGAGCTTTGGGGCAACATGAAACATAGCAATATTTGCAGTATAGGGATAAAAATGACAGGAAAGGGAACAAGAGATAGAAAGCCTGTCTGAAGAAATAATGACAGAAAACTTCCCTAACTTGGTAAAGGATATAGTCACACAGGTTCTGGAAGTACAGAGAATCCAAATCAAGATGAACCCAAAGAGACCTACACCAAGACACATCACAATTAAAATGGCAAAGTTTAAAGACAAAGAGAGGATCTTAAAGGCAGCAAGAGAGAAATAATTAGTTACTTGTGAGGGAGCTCTGATAAGACTCAGCTGATTTCTCAACAAAAACACTACAGACCAGAAGGGATTGGCATGAGGTATTTCAAGCAATGAAAAGCTAGGACCTGCAACCAAGACTACTCTGTCCAATAAGGCTCTCATTTAAAATGGAAGGTAAAATAAAGAGCTTCCCAGGAGAAAAAAAAAAGCTAAAGAAGTACATTACCACCAAACCAGCATTGCAAGAGACTGTTTAAGAAGAAGAAAAGATAGAAAAAAGAATACAAGAACAAAGGGAAAATGGCAATGAATAAATACCTAGCAATAATAACCTTAAATGTAAATTGTTTAAATGCTCCCATCAAAAGCTACAGGGTAGCTGAATGGATAAGAAAACATGACTCACATATACTGTCTACAAGAGAGCCATATCAGAAAAAAATATTTACACAGGCTGAAAGTGAAGTAATGGAAAAAATATTCCATGAAAATGGAGACAAAAGGAAGCTGGCATAGAAATATTTCTGACAAAATAAACTTGAAAACAAAGACCATAACAAAAGACAGAAAGGTCATGACATAATACTTAAGGGGTCAGAACAACAAGAGGTTATAACCCAAGTACACATATAAGCACCCAAAATAGGAGCACCAAAATATATAAAGAAAATCTTGAAGGACTTTTAGAAATAGATCAATAGCAGTACAGTCATTGTAGGGGATTTTAGCACCCCATTGTCAACAATGGACAGATATTCCAGACAAAAAATGAATAAGGATATAGTGGCTTTAAGACACACTAGATCAGTTTTGTGAGCATTTTGATTACCAGGGCTTTACATTCTCCATCAGATAGGTTGGCTATCTCCTCATCACTTAGCTCTCTTTCTGAAGCTTTGTTCTGTTCTTTCACTTGGGCCATATTTCTTTGTCTCAGCACACCTGTTACATTGTAAGGGGACAGGGTCTTAGGTATTCACCAGGGCAGGGCAGCTCTCCTTGCTGTGCTGCTGTGCTGCCTGTGGGGAGGGGCCAGAGAGGGAACAATGTGGCTCGCCTGCTGGGCACTAGCCTACTTTCCAATGAACTCTGTGTGAGACTGGGAGTTTCTCCCACTGGGGCAACTGGTGTAGTCCACAGTCACTTCTGAATCTCAGTTTCCCATTCACCGGCCCTGCCTACGAGGTCCACCACTTCACTGCAGTTCCTCTCAGCTGTCCCCACCCTCTTGGTCCACCACCTTGCCCCAGGTTCTTAATGGTCTGGTTGTTCTGTTTGACTGTTTCTTTAATTCCTTGGTTGTCAGAGATCCATGCAGCCTGATTTTCTGGCACTTATGGTTGTTTATAGATTTTAAATTGGTTCTTATCCTCCTTTTGCTTGTGCAAGGAAGTGAAGGGTTTCTACCTACACCTCCATCTTGGCTGGAACTCTCCCAGGTTTTTATCAGTTTCCTGATTTTTTACTGTAAACCCTTTCAAAAGTCCCCAAACCAGGGGAGTAGGACTGATTGTTCACCAATAGCATAACACCCACCACAAGATTTTCCATTTGCTATGGATGTTTACCAGAGAATGTTGCCTCAGAAACACGTGATGTACTGAATGAGCTTGGTCGAAAAATGAAAAAACAAATGAAAGACCCCAAAATGAAATAAAGCAAAATATTCAGGGAACCAACAGTGACAGGAAGGAAACCAGTACTTAAAGCAATGATTTGAAACAAAAGGTAGAAATAAACATCCAAATGGGACAGAATGAAGAAATAAGAATCCAAAAAAATGAAGAGAGGCTGAGGAATCTCTGGGACAACCTAAAATGTTCCAATATCCAAATTATAGGGTTGCCAGAAAAACAAGAACAATAGCAAGAAATTGAAAACTTATTTGAACAAATAATGAAGGAAAACTTCCCCAATGTGGCAAGGGAAATAGACTTCTATGAAGAACAGGAAGCCCAGAGAGTCCCAAAGAAGTTGGACCCGAAGAGGAACACACCAAGGCATATCATCGTTAAGTTACCCAAGATTAAAAAGAAAGAGAGAATCTTAAAAGCAGCAAGAGGAAAGGAGACAGTTACCTACAAAGGAGTTCCCATAAGACTATCAGCTGATTTCTCAAAAGAAACCTTACAGTCAAGAAGGGGCTGGAAAGAAGTATTCAAAGTCATGAAAGACAAGGACCTACATCCCAGATTACTCTATCCAGCAAAGCTATCACTTAAAATGGAAGGGCAGATAAAGTGCTTCCCAGATAAGGTCAAGTTAAAGGAATTCATCATCACCAAGCCCTTATTATATGAAATGTTAAAGGACTTACCTAAGAAAAAAGGTGGTCAAATTATGAACAGTAAAATAACAAAAAACTCACAACTACCAACTGAACCTAAAAAAAAAAAAGAAAGAAAGAAAGAAACTAAGCAATTAGAACAGAAACAGAATGGCAGAAATAGAGATCACATGGAGGGTTATAAACAGAGAGGAGGTGGGGGAAAATGGGAGAAAAGGTTCAGTGATTAAGAGGCATGAATGGTATGTACAAAACAGACAGGGGGATGTTAACAATATTACAGGACATGCAGAAGCCAAAGAACTTATATGTACAACTCATGGACATGAACTAAGTGGAGTGGGGGAATGCTGGTGGAAGGGCATGTGAAGGGTGGAGAGGAATAATGGGGAGAAAAAAAATGGGACAACTGTAATAGCATAATCAATAAAATATACTTAAAATAAACTAAAACTGGAGCTATTATTTGACCCAGCAATCTGCTGCTGGACATATACTCTAAAAATAACAAAACATCAATTCAAAAGGATTTATGCACTGACATGTTTATAGCAGCACTATTTACAATAGCCAAATGCCAGAAATAACCTAAATGCCCATCAGTAGATGAGTTAATAAAAAACTGTGGTACATCCTAGGAATACTAGGCAGCAGAAAGAAATAAAGAAGGAATTCCTCCTTTTTGCAACAGCTCAAATGGAACTGGAGAGTATCGCGCTAAGTGAAATAAGCCAGTTGTTGAAAGAAAATTACCATGATCTCACTTATAAGAGGAATCTAATGAACAAAATAAACTAATGAGTAAAATAGAACCAGAGCCATAGAACCATGGAACAGACTGGCACCTGTAAGAGAGGAAGGGGGGTAGGGACCGACTGAAAGAAAGTGAAAGGGTTAATCAAAAATACATATGAAGGGCCCATAGATATGAACAATGGTGACGGGACTGATTACGGAAGTGGGGGACAGGCTGGGTGGAGAGGGGCAATGGGATGAAAAAGTGGGACAATTGTAATAGCACAAAAAATAAAAACACAAATGGGAAAACAAACTTTAACTTCAGCAAACTCAGAATATTTAGTTTTAATTTTTCTCCAAAACAAAGCAAATAAACCATTATTTCCAAAATGTATCTTTAATTCTTCATCAGAAGTAAGTTTGGACAATTTATCCTAAAAAGTTAAATTTGAAATTCGTTTAACTTTCAGTAAAAGAATAGACTCCAAAAATATATGTATAAATTTATAGCATTATCCTATGGAGAAAACCTTATGTAGTGTCATGGTTCGTAGATATTTTGAAAGAAACTAAAACCCTCTAGGATGTCATAATTTCAAGTCTACCTCCTGCTCAGAAAGTTCTGTGCTTTAAATAATACATTTAAGAGACTAATGCATAAGATGGCGTGCTGCTACTTGAGCACTCTTTAAAAGCTGTTCAAGAATCAGGACTAAACTGACCTTTTGGTTAAATTGGCCCAACTTGCCCAAAATATTCAGCAGGTTTGAGCAGGAAAGATAAGTGAAGGGAGAAGAGAGAGAACTGACAGGAAATAGAGAAATAAAAGCTGTCTGATTGTTTAAACTGGGAGAATCCTAATTTAAAATCAGATTACTTATTGCTTGACACTTTAATGAAGCCCATGCAGCAAATGCATGCACTTCATCTGGTTGGAAAACAGCTATCCTCTTTTTATTTCTCAAGTTTCCCCAAGCTTGCATAAGTAGCACCACACTTTATCTTCCTGACTATACATACATACTTTCCAACAATCTTGCCATGTGATCTATCACTCCAAAGGATCAGTTTTGTGGCAAGTGTAGTCATGAGTACGTTTCATGTTACATCTCAATTCATCACAAAATATGATAATAAGTGACTTATGTACAAAAACTGAATCTGTACAGATATGGAAGCCTTTAAAAAACATTTCCTTTTAGTAGTCTTTATATTACCAGTCAACATATATTCTGGGCTCCCATTCTGGGGCAACCACTAATGAGGGATGACTGTTTTAACAGGGCCAAGAAGCCTAGTACACTGCTAAGTCCCACAGCCATCCATTCACCACAAGAGCCAAGGAGAGGTAGGAATTGGGAAGGAAGTTCTAAGCAGTTTTGTGACTCAGAACCCACCTTCTCCCTGCAGTTATTACCTACCCTCCTCTTTCACATCTGGAAATGCAAATACCCTGACACCTCATGACAAGTCATTTTATTCATATCTGGAAAGTGAGTTGTGAATAATAAATATTTATGCAAGGGCTTCCAAGGTTTCCTTTTAATGTTAGGGAGGAAAAATAATGGGTTTTCAAGTAAGATCCAAAGATTGATCGTATTAATAAAACTGAGAGATGTGGAGAGGGACACACCTAAAGCCTTGCTTGTTCTGCTCTTTCCTACTTGTCAGTTAATGACTCCAGAAGCCTGTCTTTCTTCCCCAATGATGATGCCAAGGCAGTTAGTTGTGCACCTTATTTAATGAGAATTAATTAGTATTTTTTTAAGATGAAAAATTTTGAAGAAATACATGTGATTGAGCCAAGTTTTCTCTGTGCCATTTACATCTTTGTTTTATCCAAGCACCAAGGGAAAACATATTTCTCTTAAATGCAATTCTCTGTTTAATAACTGCATTGCATGATGTACTTCAGAAGGAGAAAATGTTATAACTTTTCAAACGGAAGTAAAAATTCTTTTGACCTTCTGTCAAGATTTCTCTTCTCCAAGTAATGTCCTTGTGGCTCATCCCTCACACTCCTTTTGCCAGTCTTCTCCAATGACCTGTAATTTCTTGGAAGATTTAGTTTAATTTATAGCTTCTTCCCAGGCAACTATATATAGATGCTTCACAAATTACAATGGAGTTATGTGCCAATAAACCTACCACAAGTTGAAAATATCTTAAGTCAAAAATGCTTTTAATGCACCTAACCTACTGAACATGATGGTTTACCCCAGCCAGTTTTTGCTGAATGTGTATTGCTTTCACATAATCATAAAGTCAAAGAATCATTAAGTAGAACCACTGTTAAGTTTGGGATCTATGTATATTTTGTATACAAAATAGAGTCAGCTTCACAAAACTAAGTTTTTAGGTGACACAGTTTTTCACTTTTGTGAAATCAGGGTTTCCAAAGTGATTTCTAGTGACTGAGAGACCATGCACATTTTAGAAGACTCTATTTTCTTTACCAATGAATTGAAAACTTTTATCAGTAATAGTATCCAAAGTAACACATGTGCAATGTTTTAGGCCCCCAAATTCTTTTCAGGAGATGCCACTGAGTTGTGTAGCCTTCTTCAGGAGGGGCTAATGGAGCTTTCATTCATCTTGGTTATGTACACCCACATTGTATCGGGAGATGTGAGTATTTTATATTCTCTTTGAACATACTGACATTCCCAAAGCTGATGTGTCAGTCCATCTATGGCATCAAATGAGGACCTCAACAAGCTTTAGGGTCAAGACCAACAAACAACTATGACAAAAGCAGTCCTCTAATGTGGAAGCAGTCCTTTTTTTAGAAAGTTCTAGAATCATTTTAGACAGCATAAGAAAGCTGTTTTGCCAGAGACCAGCCCACCATGAAGAAAGTGACTGGGGCTGGTGTGAGGGAACGATCTTCTTTCCTTTTAGTTTGTGCCATGAACCCAGTGCAGACTTCCATGTGTTCCTGCAGATCCCTGCCTCATTTTGTAGAGGGCATGCCTTCAGTCCATACAGAAAGCCCTGTTATTGCACTAATGGTCATACCAGCTGCATTGTATGCAGAGTCTCCCACCTCTTTCACCCCTGAGATACTTTCTCTCCCATATCTATGAGCCCTGGACCCAGGTGCATGTCTGCTCCCCTCTCAGTCAGGTCTTGGATACCAATAATGTAGGTACTATAGGTTCAAAGATGTTGAGGTAAAAGGGGCTTGAGTCTAATATTCTTATTTAAATTATCCTTCCTTTCGGCCCCCATATCCCTTGCATGGGCCCTCCAGAAACCCTGGAAACAAAAGAGCTTGTAACAGAATCCTTAACAGGAGTGTACCTGAGAATCACCTGGGAAGAATTTTCAAATTCAGGCTCCATAGAGAGCCATTGACTTGGCAATTGTAAGGTGGAATTCCCAAGGTGATTCTCATGTGCATGCAGACCTGGTCAAGCACCTAATACCATGTGGCACTCTCTCTTAAGCTGAAGGTACTTATGTTTTGCTCATCTCTCTTACCAAACTATGAGCTCCTTGAAGGCAAGAACCATGTCCTATTCTTCTTTGAATCTTATGGTATTTCTAGAAGAAGCAGGAAGTTCTTCTGAGAAAGTCAAGTCTGATGAATGTGAAATGACTTAGCCAAGGTTACACATAATGAATTTGTTGCCCAGTTGACACTAAGACTCTGATCATCTCACTCAAGTTGACTGTTCTGTTATTCTAGTACTGATATCTAAAATTTACCCTCCAATCTTATGGTATATATACAGCCTCTCTCTAATGGGACCTAACCCCTGGTAGCAGCCTATATTACATCCTAAAAATCACATTGCCCACCTGGAAGCTTCTCTTTCCCCTCCAGCTTTTTCTGACTTCTTACTACCCATGACATGATGGAGATTCTTTATCCCCCAAAATATACTGGTGGTGCCCTCCCAGAGGCCAGACAAACCAGAATTCATCCCCTAAAGCATTATAAATTAATAACCAATTTTTCAATCAGTTATGCAGATTGCTGTTAAATTTTGCATGACTCTGTTCCTTGGTATATAAAATAACATAACATTACTAAAAATCTAGTGGGCTCTTTTTGATTTATGTGTATTAATGAGGAAAGAAGTTTTATCTTGACTGAATACTGAAGCACATACTGAACATATGTGAAAGTGACAGGCTAACAAATATATTTTAACAAAAAATTTCCCTAAGAATTAATAGGTTTGGTGATTAATCTTTATTAGAGGATTCAAAGCCTCTACCATCATATTTATTAAATTATGTTTTCAACTCATTTTTTGTGTTGTAGCCCTAGATAGATGTCCAATTATAGGCAATATAGTGATTGTAGTCCAAGAATCAGAGGATGAATTCTTCCTGTGTCCTTACTTTCCTCCCTTAGACCATGGTATCTCATACTAATCTCTAGTGTAGCATTCATAACATAGTGCTACAAGTATTTGTCTTCATGACTGTGTCCTCTACTAGATTCCAGGCAACATAAGGGCAGCAAGCTCTATAAAGTAGATGCTATTTTCCCCCTACATACATAAAAACATACATATAAAACAGGCTTAGTAAAGTTGAGTAGCTTGCCCCAGGTCACGCTGTAAATAATGGAAATAAGATCCAAACTCAACTCTGACACTAGAAACTATCTTCTCAACCACTGTGCCATGCTGCTCTTCCTCCCCTGCTGCCACCCAGTGTTCAAGATTATCTTCAAGTACAATCTTAGGACAAACTCATGAGTATTTGCTATAAGAGAAACATGTCTCATTGTGTTTTGGAGACCAAGGTCTTATATTAAAGTGCTAATTTTTCCAAAATATGTTTGCTCCTACATGTTTTAAGTGCTGACTGAAATTAAATTAGACCATTTCTGTATTATGAAAATTGTACTTTCTGGTAGCCATTGGAAAGTTGTAGGATAAGTGAAATTTATCATCACACTTTTGATTGATTAATTGGAGTCTTCCCATTTCCACCTTTGGCCTGCTCTTATCAGTCCTACCGTGTGCTCAGCATTGCTCATACTTTTCATGGTGGCACCACACTCTGGCTACAAGACAGTTCATGCACTAGCATTCCCTTGAGTAACTTCCATGTATGGGAATGCTGCACCCAAAAGAGTGACTTTCTACTGTGGAATTTCAGAGCTCATTTGACCATGTCCTCAGTGACAACACCTACTCAGCCAACATGTTAAGTAAACCTGGATTCAAATCAGAACTTGAACTTGATGGTATGATTTGCATTTTTAAATTATGTTGCAAGCCAAAAAAGGGGCAATTGCCTTGAACTTCAGTCTCCTTTATAACAAGAGCAAATTTATTTTCAGTACCTGTCCTGGTTTAACTTAGGATAGGTGACAAATAGCTGCATTGTCTCTATTATCATCACTTTCCACCAGCAGAACTATTTCTCATATGCTCTAGGCTGCTTTCTTATGAACTCATATACATGAATATACACAGTACATAAATATACACTCTGCCTTCTAATAATTATTGCGGAATGCTAGCTGTTCTTATTTTATTTAAAAAAATCAGACATTCTCACATTACTCGGATATCCTGCCTTTAGTGTTCACCTGGTAAAAGAGCTCTTCTGGAAAACCCAACAAATGTAAATAAGAGTAGCATCTGAAATAAAATGTTAATTTGATTATATTTTACACTCTGCTTAAATTCATGTTGCCTCAATATTAAAAACCTTTTAAAAACTCTTTCAGCAACTTCATCCTAAATGGTTTATGATGTCAGTAATTTTATACTTCTCATTTTCATATGATGTCCTGAAGTGTCTACTTTAGACTGAATAATAAAAAGTGTTGGGGGCCACCCTGCCCGGTGTCAGGAAGCTGTGACCCCCTGTGACAGGCTGAGTGAGAGACCTCCGGATCAGGAGCCACTAAGGAGACAAAACTTGTTCGCCTGGCCTTTAATGTTAGATCAGTTTCCAATGAGGGGTAACAATTCTCTAGGATAGAGAATGGACCTAAGACAGGGGCTGATCTCATAAAGGCCTCTGTAAAATAAGTCTCACGAGACTGTGGAAATAAATGAAGGGGCTGTGGAAAGGAAGGGGTGATCGGCATCTACCCCTGCCCCCTTTTATCCTGAGTCTTTGTACTCAGATGTAAGAAATCCTAGTCTCCTTGCAGCCAGAGTCTCCAGTGCTTAGCAAATAGGCAAAGGGGCCAGCTGGGACCAGAGACGGTGGACCCCCGGGGTAATCAGGCCTGGGACAAAGAATATGCAAGATCCTGTGAGATCTGTTTGCTGGAGGATATTAACTTGGAATTTGAAGGCACAGTCAGGAAACCTTTAAAACCTGTAGTCTTTTCATATGATGAAACTCCAATCTCTGCCCGGAATCACAACAGAAACTCTGTTAACATCCTTGTAAGATATGTGTCCCCTTTGATCCCTTCTGCCAGACTGTCAATCCACAATCTGCGACTGCTTTGTCAATAAAAACCCACAGATACAAGGGAAGGGGCTGCCCCCTTAGGAGGGGCGCCCAGAGGCTTCCCCCCAGGAGGGTTAGCCCGGAGCAGCTCGAAGAATTGGAGAGTGAGTGCTCCGTCTCTGACTTCCACTCAGAAAACTGTTTCTGTGCATGATTATTTCTAGTATGTTTAAGCGTGTTCATAGCTGGGAAAGGCCCGGGTTCTACATGCAATAGTTAAGTATGTTTAAGCATGTTCATAGCCAGGAAACCCCTGGGTTCTGCACGCAACGGCAAGTGATTAAATCGAGGTTTGAAAATCGCTTATAGTTAGTCAGACAGCCGGGTGATCTAAGCAAGGTAGAAAAATCCTACAAAAAAGGCCAGAAGTTATCATAAAAAGTTCAGAATTTTTCATTTCATACAGTCAAGAGGCCATAAATGATTCTCCATTTAACCAAACTATTTCCTCTGTTTTTCAATCTCCATCAATGGCAAAAGATGAAGTGTGGAATGAAGTTCTACATTTCAGCACATATCCATTTTTTGCCTCTTTACAGTGTAGTCATCTCATCTCAGAAGCCCCTGGGAGGTGGTTCCCAAGCCTTTCCTTGAGCACACGTAGTTATAAGAAAAGTGCTCATTGAATTGAGACAAAAACTCTGCTTCCCTATTTTCACCAATTAACCTGAATTCTGCCTTGAGAAGAAACACTCCATTTATTTCCTCCTTTTTCTCCTCTGGCAACCCTATAGGTATTTACAGACAATCAAGTCTCCTCAAGGCTAAATGTACTCTACTCTCTTTCTTTCTTAAGAGGAATGGTGTAGGTTTATCACCCTGATGATTCTCTGGATGCATTCTATTTTGGTTAAAAAAATATTTTTTAAGTTATACCTTTTCTTATTAAAAAAATCCAAGAATATGCAATATGAAGAGTAGAATATAAAAACCTTCTAAAATCTCAATACTCCCTCCCCAAGACAACCACTCTGAGCCATTTGGTGGATATTTTTCTGGCTGTCAGTCTGTCTTAAACTATAGATTTTAACTGAATAATTCCCTTCCTTTAAGAGATGCACCACCTAAGTTTTGAAAAAACATGTTTCAGACAAAAAAGTATGGTGGTATTTTTAGAATTCTCCCCACAGATTTGCACTTATATTTTGTTATAAAGACAGAATCTTACAAATAACATTCAACTATAATTTTTGGCCCTTCTATGGTTCATCTTTTGGAGGTAGTTTGGAAGCAAGAGGAAAATGTGAATATTGAACTCAAATGATCAAATCTGAGTTCGAAAGAATCAGCATTCTACGTGAGAAGAGGAAGAATGCTATAGTTCATGATCTCAACTGGGGCATGAAAGTCAAGGTTTGTGGGGAGATTTCCTTGTTTTTAAACACTGAGAATGATGTCCAACAGTTCTTATATAACCCAATGTCATAGAACTACATTTTCTATCTCTCCTAGAAAAATATAATCTGTGTTGCATTTCTGCTTGATAATTTTTCATAAGATCAAAAATGGTTATTATTACTCCATTAATTAGCTAACTTATAGCACATATTTCCAAACAGTACTCTATTTTTAACCATTAATCTTGTATAGGAATTAAAGTAGATCAGTGTTCTCCTAAGTCTGGAGCTTTATCCTTGTTATTACAGCAGATGATTTTAGGCATTAGGCACCAAACTAAATAATGCTGAATCATAAATGAGAAAAGTACTTCTTCTTCAATTATATTTCAGTTTTGTTAGTTAAAAAAAGAACAAAGTCACTAACATTAATCAGTTTCTTTTTAAATAGAAAGAATGGGTCTTGTCCTATACAGCTTTTGGCTGACCACAACATTTAGCTAGAATTAAATAGAATTTTTTCATTGTATTTATGTTAACAATTACCTTATATTTATGGCAATCAATATTTGTTTTCTATGGAAAAAGTAGTACAGGAAGTTCCCTTTAAATCAATTCATTTAGAGAAGAATAATGAAATTATTTAAAGAAAAATATTGAATAAATAATATTCAGGGGGTATTTGACTATTAAATGGTATATGGATGAATTTAGGAAACTGAGATTTAAAGGAAATACTGACTAGTAGGAGATCATCTCCCATGTATGTGTTTGCCCCATTTGGAACTATTTTGTCCCTCCTATTCTCAGTTAGTCATACTTATGTCTGTCACTACATGATCTTTTCCTCCTAACAGCAAGAATTCTGGGTATAGGCTCAGAGAAGCCAGTTACTGTGTTAGTCCTTCCTCAATAAGCTCTTGTCAGTAGCCCTTCCTGATTTTTTTTAAAAAGAGTTATTAGTGGGTAACATTCCTCTTCTTAATACTATCATTTACTCTGGCCAAAGTACTTTGCATTGGACAACTGCATATTGCACGTTCATGCTCCTCTCCCTTTAAGAATTCCCCATCAAAGATTTCTCCTTTGTCTTTGTTAAAAAGGAATAGTATTCTGCTTTAATTTTGGTGTCAGTGAGAATGACATTCATTCACAAAGGAGCATGAGTTGGAAGAGGCAGAAAATGGAATGACTAACATTTGTAACAAAAGATTATTGTATTGCAGCTTGAAAATATTTATGCTAATTCATATCTCTTTATTGGCTCCAAAGCAATGGAAGTGGAGTAAAAAAATAGATAACTCTGAAAAACCCCAGCAAATTTGTTATTGAATTTATTGGGGTGACATTGGTTGAAAAAATATATAGGTTCCAAGTATATAACTCTATAATACTTCATCTGAATGTTTTATTGTGTTCACCAACCCAAGTTAATTCCCCTTCTATCACCATCTATCTCTCCTTTACACTCTTCTACCTCTCCCATCCTCCTTCCCTCTTGTAATCACCATATTGTTGTCTGTGTCTGTTAGTTTTTTTTTTTCTTTGCTTAGTCCCTTCACCTTTTCACCCTGCCCCAAAACCCCTTCCCCTCTGACAGTTGTCAATCTGTTCTCTGTATCTATGAGTCTGTTTCTATTTTGTTTGTCAGTTTACTTTTTCATTAGATTGCACATGTAAGTGAAATAATATGATAGTAGTCTTTGGCTTATTTAATTTAGCATGATACTCTCCAGGTCCACCCATGCTGTCACAAAAATTAAGATTTCCCTCTTTTTATGACTGAGGAGTATTCCATTGGGTAAACGTACCACAGCTCTTTTTATTCACTCATCTACTGATAGGCACTTGGGCTGCCTCCAAATATCGACTATTGTAAATAATGCAGCAATGAACAACAAACAGGGGTGCATATGTTCTTTGGAATTAGTGTTTCCAGTTTCTTTGGATGTATTCCAAGAATCGGAATTGCTGGGTCATAAGGCAGTAAACACTTTTCCAAAGAGAATATACTGATGGCCGATAGACATATGAAAAGATTCTCAAAGGCACTAATCATCAGAGAAATGCAAATTAAAACTATAGCGAGTCACCTCACACCTGTTAGAATGGCTATTGTCAATAAATCAACAAACAAGTGTTTGTGAGGATGTGAAGAAAAGGGAACCCTTGAGCACTGTTGGTGGGAATGCAGACTGGTGCAGCTACTGTGGAAAGCAATATGGAGGTACCTGAAAAAAATTAAGAAATTGTAGAATTTCCCATTAATTTAAGTATTATATCAAGTAAGTTTTCTAATTATGTTTACCCCTAATGATTGTCAACCAAAGAAAATCCAACTAAGAGAGACTTTGTCTATTCAGAACACCATAACTTCAACTGAAAAGAAACATGTAATGTCAGTCCATTGCCACACATGCTCATACACTAAATTTTATAAGGGGCAGAGATAGGGACATGAACAAGCTGTGATGGATAAAGAGCATAAAAACTCTGTAGTATCAATAATGGGTGATTACTTTTTAGGGCATTAGAATAGAGAAAAAGACACTTAAATAAAATTATGCTGAAAATATAACTGTCATCATTTTATTCAGAAAATCCCTTAAAGGATTTTATATTTTTAAAGTAAGTGTTTGGCAAATGCTAAATCTATGAAAAACTGCTCAAAGCAAACAACTTTCACAGTATCTAATCCTACTGAAATCTTTTAGTAGGTAAGGGAGAGGAAATAGCAAATGCCCTCTAAAAATAAAATGAAAAAAATCTGTAAGAATTTGAGGGTAGTAAACATGGGTATTGTCAAAAATCCATCTATATTATGTTTTCTTGACAAATAGAAACCTAACTATCTATTTTAAAGCATTATGTCATGTGGGAGCTTTTTTAACTTTGTAAAACTTAGTTTAAGAATTTATTTGTTTATTTAGGATTTCCCCCAGTTTTTCATATTCTTAAAGTGTTGTACATGTTACTGTACTCTTTCTAGAGAAAGAGAAGGCACTGGATTTAAAGGAGAGTAGCCCTGGAATGCCACTCGGTTAACATGCCGCTCTATGCGTGCAGGTCCTGTGGAAAGGGTGAGAAAGGGCACTGGTCCATTTTAACCACAACATAATCTTTGAGAGTTAGTTTTACTAAAAAGTGGCCACTGCTTTTTTTTTACCTTTTTTTTATTGTTGTTCAAGTACAGTTGTCTACATTTTACCCCTGCCACTCCCCCTCATCCCAGTCATCCCCACTCCCCCCACTTGGTTCTACCCGCCTTTGCTTTTGTCCATGTGTCCTTTATACATGTTACTGAAAACCCTTCTCCCTTTCCCTGCCAATTATCCCCTCCCACATCCCCTCTGGTTACTGTCAGTTTGTTCGTTATTTCAATAACTCTGGTTATATTTTGCTTACTTGTTTGTTTTGTTGATTAGGTTCCACTTATAGGTGAGATCATATGGTATTTCTCTTTCACTGCCTGGCTTATTTCACTTAGCATAATGCTTTCTGGATCCATCCATTCTGTCACAAAGTGTAGGAACTCCTTCTTTCTGTTGTGTAGTATTCCATCATTTAAATAAATATACCATAGTTTTTTGATCCACTCATTTACTGATGGGCACTTAGGTTGTTTCCAGCACTTGCGATTGTAAATTGTGCTGTTATGAACATTGGGGTACATAGGTTCTTTTGAATTGGTGTTTCAGTGTTCTTAGGGTATAGTCTCAGCAATGGAACTGCCGGGTCAAAAGGCAGTTTCATTTTTAGTTTTCTGAGGAAATTCCATAGTATTTTGCACAGTGGCTGTACCAGTCTGCATTCCCACCAACAGTGTACTAGGATTCCCTTTTCTCCTCATCCTCTCCAACATTTGTTGTTTGTTAATTTGTTTATGATGGTCATTCTGACCAGTGTGAAGTGGTATCTCATTGTAGTTTCAATTTGCATCTCTCTGATGGCTAGTTATGTGAACATTTTTTCATATGTCTCTGGGCCCTGTGTATGTCCTCCTTGAAGAAATGTCTGTTCAAACTCAATATTCAGAAATTGAAGGCATTTTTTATACACCAACAATGAAATATCAGAAACAGAAATCAGGAAAGAAAATCCACTTACCATAGCAACAAGAAAAATAAAGTACTTAGGAATAACCCTAACCAAGGAGGTAAAAGACCTATACTCAGAAAACTATACAACACTGAAGAAAGAAATTAAGGAAGACACAAACAAATGGAAGCATGTACCATGTTCATGGATTGGAAGAATTAACATCATCAAAATGTCCATACTACCCAAAGCAATTTATAGATTCAACACAATCCCTATTAAAGTATCAATGGCATATTTCACAGATATAGAACAAACATTTCAAAAATTTATATGGAATCATAAATGACCCCAAATAGCCACAGCAATTTTGAGAAAGAAGGACAAAGTAGGAGGGATAACAATTCCTGATATGGTCACTGCTTTTGATAATAAATATTAACTCTTTAATCATTGTAAACATCTACTAGAAGTAATAAATAACTTACTTATTCATACATTTGTTTCTCAAAGAATGAAAATGAAACACATACTGCAAAAGACTTCCTTTAAAAAGTGGCTAGGGCCCTGCCTGGTGTGGCTCAGTTGGTTGGAGCATCCTTCTGTAACCAAAAGGTTGAAGATTTGATTCCTGGTCAGGGCACCTACTTGGGTTGTGGGTTCCATTCTCAATCCCTGGTCCAGGCTGGTACAATCCTCAGTCCAGGCAAATACAATCCCCAGTCTGGGAACTTTCAGGAGGCAGCGGATCGATGCTTTTCTCTCACATCGATGTTTCTCTCTCTTCCTTCCTCTCTCTCTAGGCAATGAGACAATGTCCTCAGGTG